>ONZH01009159.1:0-109221 GCA_900303285.1 Rhinella marina | reverse complement strand
AAATCCTGAAACCACAACTGATAATGGTGTAACACCTGAAACCACCACCGATAATGGTATAACACCTGAAACCACCACGATAACGGTATAACACCTGAAACCACTGCTTGCATTTGCCTGTTACGAAAGCACAGTATACAGCTTGCGAGCCTGTTATCAAGAGGTCTGAGTGAACCATCGATGGCCCATAGCAGAATAAGACCTGTCATGAGACAGATCAGTGACAGAGTGCAATGCTGGGGGACACCATCCCTTTGACTCTCTGCTGGAATAACACGTTTATTAGAGATATAAGCGTGAGAAGTGAATGGCAAGTAAAACAATTCCGCTTCATTGTATGTCTCTTTCATACAGCTAATCCGGTTTACACATCACGCCTACATAATTCAACAGGACTTTCCACACTGAGAGTATAAAAGGTGTAATGTGTGTGTGGGGTGAACTAAAGATGAAAAAAACTAGGAAGAGGACATTTCCAGCTCTCCGTGATCTGCCTGTCACTCTTCCATCTGGGAGTTTTGCAAAGGGATTTGATTTCCAGCCTGTGTCCTACAAATTCCCAGATCATAGACATCTGCACAAGTACTACGGTATATCAGCCTGTGACAGCAATTAGATACACCTTTCATAAAGCAATGTCATCAAGAAGTGCTCACGCAAGAGTCCCTATATATCAAAATCTATGATCAGGAATTCTAGCACAGCAATCCCTCACTATGGAAACTGGGTACACTCGGGGTTACTGCATGCAGCGCTTGTAGTTTATATTACACCATGCCCTTTCCAAAACTCTCCTTATTACACCACATAATCCCTATTCCCAGATCTTGTATCCACACACACAAACACTCACCCTGCCAACCCTTCCCTGCCCTCCCTCTGCTCCTCAGCAGTAGCAGGATCACAACACAGCCGGTGGCATTTGCCAGCAGCATCCCACTCCAAAGAGTCATTTCTGTGATTATCCCCCAGCTTTATGTTCCTGCATGCAGTACAACTTACCATCAAGCCCCTTCTCTCATGTGATAAGTCCCAGTGAAATGGAAGATGATATTTTCCCTGTATCCTTAGGGGGGACCTTTGAGATCACATCAGTTCCCTGCCATCAGGAACTGAGAGTGTAATAATCCTTCTGGTGTGCAGGCATTCTGCAGAGTGCTGGAAGCTCTCACAATTACATGACTGTTTCTATTAAGCAGTTCCATCGTCTTCCATGTGGGTGGTCTGCCTCTCAATAGGCAGGACCTGTCAGCGTCACGTGACTCCCAGAAACAAGAAAGAAGAAGAAGAAACAGGGTGACCTTTTTAATACAATAAACTTCTACAAGAGAAGGCAAAGTAAAGCCCTGTAACATGTTATGTGCGCCAGCCTGGCCTTGCAGGCAAACATACTGCTCTCCCTCCTTTCATCTGCTCGAAACTGATAAAGCAAAATAAAAATACTCATGAATACGTTCATAAAGCAGCAGAAATGAGGACTGAAGATTCAGACACCATAAAACCTGGCCATTTTAGGTGCACCATTAACTCTATAGGCTTAGAACACTTTACTATTACATTGGTTTTGCTTTTTTCCCCCTACACTAGACATCTTTTCCAGTGTTACCAGGCAGGCATGATATAGTCTGTAGGGCTATGCCAAGAATAATGAAAATAAGATATCATAAAACTTTGAAAACCTCTTTCTAAGGGTACTTTCACACTAGCGTGTTTGCTGGATCCGGCAGGGCTCAGCAACAACGTTTCCGTTACTGATAATACAACCATCTACATCCGTTATTAACGGATCTGGTTGTATTATCTTTAACATAGCCAAGACGGATCCGTCATGAACTCCACTGAAACTCAATAGGGGACGGATTCGTCATGAACTCCAATGAAAGTCAATAGGGGACGGATCCGTCATGAACTCCACTGAAAGTCAATAGGGGACTGATCCGTTTTTCTATTGTGTCAGAAAAAAACGGATCTGTCCTCATTGACTTGCATTGTGGGTCATGACGGATCCGTCTTGCTCCGCATCCCATGATGGAAAGAAAAGTTTGCTCTCCAGTGTGGGAACGCAACCAAACAGAACAGAATGCATTTTGGAGCACTCCCTTCTGTTCAGTTACGTTTTGTCCCCATTGACAATGAATGGGGACAAAATGGAAGCTTTCTTCCTATCACAGCTCCTGGTGTGTCCTTTCTGATGCAGCTCTCTCCCTGTAATTGTAGCAGCTTCTGACACTAGACATGACTGGTGGCAGTTGAACTGTGCATGTGCCACCATGGTCATCCAGCTCAGTAGGGGAACATGCACATTACTATACAGATTAAATACCAGGGGGTGCAATTACAATGAAGTAAACAGAATGTCTTACAAATAACGGGACATTTTTGTAACACAAAGTAAACTGCTAAAGTAACTTGTTTTTCATGCTGAACTATATTAAACCTTATATGTACGGCATTTGTGTGCAGAAAATGTATGGAGTGGAAAACACGCTGAGCCTGCTCCATACCCAGTGGGTGCTGGCTGCATAATACAGCTGACACCGGCCGCAATGACCGAGTTCAAAGGCATCTCTGATCCCGATAATTTAACCTTTCAGATGCTGTTATCAATAGCGACCGCAGTATCTGAGATGTTAGAGGTAGGTGACTCCCTCTGTCATCTGATCGGAGCTCCCACAGTAAAATCATGGGGCTCCAATTGGTTGTTATGACAAAAACAATGGAATGAAAAACTGATCAAAAAAATCATATGTACCCCAAAATGGTACCAATAAAAACTGAAACTATAAAAAAAGCCTTTCGTGTCAGAATATGGCGATGGAAACAAACTTGTATTTTTTTTAAAGGTTTTTTATTTTTTAAATACATAGTCAAGTCATATTATTATGACCACCAGCTAATGTGACTTATCAGAGAAGGCAACTCTTTTCCAATCAGCAGAGGTTCAATTCCGATATTGCCATGAAAATTGAATCCTTTTCTGCCGATGCAACTTAGTCAACAGAGGTGCAGTGACCATCCGTCTGCTTCGGCGCCCCATATGCAGTAGGGTTCACTGAACTGTTGTTTTAGACAGGCATCTTGCATCCCCATGTTTCATTTTGGTGGTGAGCTGCTTCACTGGTCAATCTCATGTAAATGAATTAAAGGTAGGATATATATAGATATACATGAAATTTGTCAGTCATTTCCTTATATAGAGACCAAATATTACAGTTACCTCATCGACGTTAATACACTATGTGTGCAAACATTTATCTTGTATAGTTCCTGGATAACCCCTGTGTCATACGTGGGCTGAACCATTACACATTAGAGTATAGGTGAGAGTAGGAAATAACCTCAAATGCCATAAGTCGTTAAACACAGATACCTTCCGCTATAAGTACTTATTGACATGCCTCTGCACGTGAAGGTGAATGGGGAGAGGGCGGAGAAAGTTGCTGCTAGTGATACCTTTTCAAGTCAGGGCTTGCAATCATCTCTGCTGTGGAAGCTCACTCTCTCACGCTACCAACCTCAACAAATCTGGATCCTCTTCTCTGCTCCATACATTATCTGCTTACATATCAGGTGGAAGAGTCTCATGTGTTCACAGTCTAGCGTTGACGCTGAGTAGCGAAAGTGCAAGTGGTTATATTGCCACCTCTTGCACGACTAGCCGTTCACCATAAGTCTCTGTCTGATCTATATCATATAAATATGATGGCGTTTACGCCAAGAGTTAGCACACTGCTTAAAGTGACTTATGCAACTACTCTAGGATTCCAGTCATATAAGTTACTGGCTCAATGGAAGCTGCTGTCTGATGAAATCTAGTATGTAAGGTCTATGCATTGTATTAAACTTCATTAGACTAATTTCAGTAATCCAAGTCAGATCAGGCGGATTTATGAATAAAATACCTTCAAAAATGGAGTCTGGCCGAGCAAAGTAAACATACTCAAAGATTACAGAAAGCAGATGGGTCTTTCTCTCGGTATCTGGGCACAATATCCAGAGTCTGTACGCCATCACGAGAGATTTTCACAATCTCTCCAGGTAGGACTTCACGGTAGTACCTACAAATGCAAAAACAGAAGACCATACATCTGTCTAGTTCGCTACTTCTGTGGTATGTTTTTCCAAGAAAAAGAAGAAAAAACAAAAAGTATGCCTTGTGGCCTTCACTCTTCATTAACTGGTTACAACACGTGCACATCAATACTTACTCTGCACCAATGGAGAGGAAGCTACAGGATTCAGAGGACACTACCCAACCCTCCGTCTCCAATGGGTTCTTCACTAACAAACAAAAAAACAAAAGGTGTTATATTAAAAAATTAAAAAGTAAACACCTGACTCTCATAGCCTAACACTGGAGTTATGGCTTTATGTTATAATGGCTGTCATAAAGCAGTGCCAAATCAGTCAAACAAAGCATTATTATTCCCCTAAAGCATAGCGGGGGAGGAACTACAATTCCAACTACACAGACTTTGTAGATAACTTGAGCTGATGTGGCGTGTGTTGGGAGCATAGATCCCCAGGACTTCCTACTGTAAGTACAAATATTTTAAGGAGAAGCTGGATGATGATCTGTACGGGAAGCAGTAATGGTGGTTACCCAGCTTTCCTAGATACAGTCAAGGAGCTGCTAATCAGAATTTTCACGGAAGATGACAATATAACTGGTCATAACTATCTTTTTTTTACCCAAATTAAATTTCATGTAAACTTCAGTAATAAAAGCGTGAGGTCCATGAACAGCCAGGCATGGTAATATATTCCGATGGCATTATGACGTGTGCAGACAATCTGAAGAGGTCAGAGCAGAGATATTTTCATGGTCACAGGGCTGCACAAACAATGGTGAAGCAATGCTCCTTGCTATTGGCAGCAGAGCTTTATTTTAGGGATTTCTAATCTAATCTTCTCCACTTGACAGAGCCTTATGAATACACTGTGTGAAAGGAAGAAAAAACCTTGGACCTCAGCATAAATATCAAAAAATTCATCTGAGCAAAAGGAGAGCACAATAGTGAATACTTTAAAGAAACAAGCTGCTGCAGGCTAGTCTACACACATTAGTGACAAGATGGCGCCATGGTGTCCATGTGCCCTGAGCACACTTGCTCCCCTTTTCAGGATGCCTCCCAAACATCCTGGGAGAGTAGACATCTGCCAGATGAGCTAGGAAATCTCCTGGGTAGTTCTCATACTCACTCAACTTCAGCCTGTTCCTGCGTCTCCCTCCACCCTTGGGTGCCACTGCACAAAACATTCTGATATAGAGTGTCTTCAAGATGTTGTCTGCTGTCAGGGGCGGACTGGCCATAGACCTTACAGGGAAATTTCCCAGTGGGCCGATGCCCAGGGGGCCACTTGGGCCCTCCTCATGGCCGGCCAGTGGAAGTTTTTGGGGATGTATTTTGTGATGCACTGTGGTATTTGGCTCTGTTGGGGTGGTATAATGTGCCCCAATCTGGTTTCGCTGGCCCAGCCTTCCATCAATTTGGACCCGACTACAAAACAGGACCACTTCAAGTTCCCAGTCCATCCTTGTCTGCAGTGATGGCTAAGAGTACAAGGAAGCAGCAGTGCTGGGACATCTGGTCGAAGGTAGGTAAAGGAGTAGTTTAGTTTAAAAAAAAAAAAAAAAAAAAAAAAAAACACACACAAAAAACTGCTAAGTACCTCTTTCTTCATTTGTCACAGGAATGAGACGTCCGATGGAGAGTGGACGATTGCCATAGGGATCACGTACAGCATAGATAACGTCATTGTGCATGATGAGCAGGGAGTACGAAGTTGGGGTCTCATTCATCAAGTTCTTTATTCTGCAGCAGAAATAGACATAGTTACTCAAAAAAAGTTGCAGTTATAAAGGTCAGCTTGCATCATTAGTGACCAGTGTTGAGCGAACTTGTATTTTCAAGTTCGGCGTACAGGTTCGAATTATCTAAGAATTCCTATAAGAGGCATTCTATCATAACAGAAGTCTTTGGGCAGCATACCACACTCAGGCCATGGACACCAGTGGCGCTGTTTTATGAATTTTTTTTTTTTTTTTACCTTCTACAACTTTTATGTCACAAAAGGTCTAGTAGTAAGTGGTGGGACAGGTGATACTAAGCTGCTAAGAAAAGTAGACAGTGGGTTGCGGTCAGTTTCACACCACAAAAGAACCATGTCCCTCTCCAAAAGCACATATAATATAATAGAATAATTAAAGAAGAACTCCCGCAAAAATTTTTATTCCATGTCCTGCTAAAAATGTACATGATGTAATCTGTAGTGAATGTCATTTTCTTACCAGTGTCTGTATTTTTGACTTATATAATCCTGAAGTTTTTTATCTGTGTCATGTGACTAGGAATTAGACCCACCAATTCACACAGCACCTTATGTGTGGACAGGAAGTCTAATTCTCTATGCATTACTATGGGAGCCTCACTTTCAGTCTCATAGGAATGAATAGAGCAGTGACTGGCTTTCTGTCCTGGGTCAGTTGGAGGTCAGGGAGTTGGTCACATGACCCAGCTACAATAAGAAGAGAGGTTATTACTCACAGAAACAGTCACTGATAAGAAAATGACAATCACTACAGATTATATCATGCACCTTTCTAACAGGTCAGAGAATAAAAATTTTTGCGGGAGTTCTTCTTTAATAGTGGACAACATTTATGCTACACGTTCAGCAATCAAATTCTTCTTTACCGTGCCACCCAGTCAGCAGAGTGATCTTCTTCCATAGGAGGTGTGAAGGCCAGGAGCTGTATGATCAGTTCACTGTCGGAGCTTGTGGACAGCCCAATGCCGTGACGCATCAACTGTGGAGATACAGGCATGTCATGCTATACAATTCCACGGAGCGTGTCTAAGGCCACTTTCATACAGGCAGTGTATTGCATCAGTATTTGCAAGCCAAAGAGCAAAATAATGGATAGATTTGTACTTCCATGTTCTCGAGCCACTCCTGGTTTTAGCCTACAAATAATGACTAATGACAGTTGAACCCGATTCGTTAATCATATTATCTTTATTTTGTCCGTACGAATACCTTTACTATGCTTTTAAAATGTAATTTTTCCCATGAAGGCAGATTAAGATGGCCACTGGTAGCACAAGACTATCAATGTTGAGCACGCACTGTTATTATGGGTAGCGGCACATGCACGAATATATTTCATTACAAATCAGAAGGCAGGTTCATTATTGTTGTGGCACACGTCTGTAATCCCAGGTTCGGATTCGCAATGAAGTATATTTGTGCATGCGTCCCTACTCACAGCATGCCCGAGATTAAGATAGTCTTGTGATACTGGTGGCCATCTTATTTCTTCCGATGAAGGTAGATTAAGTTTTAAAAGTGCAGTAAAGTTATGCCCTTGGCCAAAATTAAAGCGGTTGTCTCATCACAGACAATTATATATCCTAGCGATATGCCCCCTCCATTGTCTTATAGTCCACCGCTGGGACCCGCACCTATATCAAGAACAGAGCCCCTCAAGGTGGTGGCTGGAGGACTCCGGTCCGGCTACCACCAAGCCGGCTCCCCATAGAGGTGAATGGGAGCATACCGCTCAAGCGCGGCCCCCACTCCCATTCATTTCTATGGGGCCAATGGAAAAAGCCGAGCCAGCACTCTATTTTCGCCAGCCCCATAGTAAATGAATGGAGGGCGGCTGCACATGCGCAGTGCGCCCTTCTTCATTTTCGGGGTTCCGTTCTCGATATAGGTGCGGGTCACAGCAGTAGGACCTGCACCTATAAGACTATGGGGGCATATGATGAACAAATTGGGTTTGTCCATAGCGGGACGAACTGCTTTGCCGATCACCAATATGGACTAAACACTGACCTGCTCTAAAGAAGAAAACAAAAACATGAAAGGAAGTGCAGGAACCTCACAGCATGAAAATATTCTAAAACCAACAGTAGTAAAGAGAATAGCTATATACAAGTCTATAACATATTTATAGACACGTAGTGACTGAAGAACCAAGAAAATTGTTATTCCATCCAGTTTATTGCTCATAAAGCGCACGTTCACACCTTCACAGCAGTGACCCGATGTCAATTCTGCGAATAAAGTTTGTTTTTTGTTTAATAAAAATCTACAAACAAGGTCCTTGTCACATAGCGTGTCTGAAAAGTTGAGGTTTAGTTGCATTTTTACAGCACTTTATCGAATTATCGTATATAACATACAGATTACCGCTACAAAGCCTCAAGGTGCATTTAGACGCATCAATAATCGTCCAGATTATAGAGAATGACAGATCCTGCAAACGGTCATTCCCGATCATCTGGCAGTCTAAATGTGCCGCCGATCACCCGATGAACAAGCAAAAGGCTTATTCATCTGGCGATCCTGTTGCTCATGCAGGCACCACCGATCATGGCTTCTGTAGGAGGACGAGGGATCCCTATAGTGATATGCTCTCCTTTCACTTAGATGGGACTTCCGAAAATAGCCAATTGGGCTCACTCAGCTATTTTCGGTAGTCTCACAGAAATGAATGGAGGGAGGCTACATGTGCGCCGTGTGCTTTAGTTTTCTTTGGGGGTATGTCACCAATGTCTCAACCCCCTCAATAAGTGTATGTAACACCCAACAGGCCCCCTTCCCCTTAAAAAAAAAAAAAAGTAAAGGGATATGTACTATCAACTTCATGCTACATAAAAAGAAAAGCTCTCAGCACCTTGTCAGAGGTGAGACTTATCCTCCCATGCAGAACGAATGTCTGCTGAAACAAGCTCCTAAGGCCACACCAGTAGTGCAGAGGTACCAGAAGAAATTGGAGAGTATTTATCACTGCCTTCACACCTGTTTTCTGCCATAAAAAAGTCACCAACCCTGTGTTTGTCACTTCTTACACGCCACTGTAACAATTTTGTTGCAAGTGGCGTTTCTATGCCACTTTCCAAGAAGGGGAAGTGGCAGGTAGGGAGAGGGGCCAGCAGGCTGGTTCTTTATTCACTGCATTCTTCTGGCGTGAATGAAGACAAATTTATGACAGCTAGGAGGCTACCATAGATTTCAGTTTGGCGCATGGCCTGCTGGAGGATGCGCCTCGGCATAAATTAGGAACATTCTCCGGCTGCACAGGGGAAAATCAAGACGGTGAAGAAAAAGCTGGGCTTCATGAATGTCCCGCATTATGTACAGATCAGATGTGAGAAGCACATGCTGAGCCAAGCTCAAACTCACATGCAAGTCACATGTTGTGCCTGTGGATCTTATAACCGATGGAGTAAAAAAAAAAAAAAAAAAGGAATAGTTTGTATATGAAATGTGTAGAAATAAAGGGGAAGAAAAAGAGAAAAATGAAAAACCAACCATATACAGAAGAAAGAACTTTGAGTTCCAAAGAAATTGGAGACCCCTTGAATGCACCTCTTCAAAAATTATGAAGGCAAATGTCGGCTCAGTGCTGTCCACTGCAAATTTCCTCATGGCCACAATGGTTACCCCAAGTCCCACCACAAGTGGCTCTTGGATTTAGCTAATAGAACGGGTTCACAAATAAATTCAAGTGGTTCTCCAGGACTTCTGGAAAGACCATCAGTGTTTGAAACGTGGGGGTCCAATCTCTACGACACCAACTGACCAGAAAGGAGTTTACCTTTCCACCAGTATAATAAAGCCTTTGTAAACAGTGAAGGGTTTGTGATTCTTGCAGGTGTGCCATAGTCTATTCACTGTATTGATCGATGGTGGTCCTAGAGGTCAGATCCCGTTGGTCAAATGTTGACAGTCCATCCTAAGGATGGCACATCACTCCACCATTGCCTGAAGTATTGTCCTCTAAGGCTACTTTCACACTAGCGTTTTAAAATTCCGGTATTGAGTTCCGTCATAGGGGCTCAATACCGGAAAAAAACACTTCAGTTTTGTCCCCATTCATTGTCAATGGGGACAAAACTGAACTGAAGACAATGGAATGCTCCTGAAAGCATTCCGTTCCATCTTCAGACCGGAGAACAAACCGCAGCATGCTGCGGTTTGCTCTCTGGTCCAGGCATCCGCACCAAGACGGATCCGGAATGACCCCCAATGCAAGTCAATGGGGGCGGATGCGTCTGGTGTGACCATAATGGTAACCGGATCCGTCCTCCATTGACTTTCAATGGAGTCCATTACGGATCCGGCTACACATACACACAATACAGACATAGACATACACATAAACATACACACACATATAGACATACAAATACACATACATACTTACATGCTCCCCGGCAGGTCTTCAGAGCGTCGGAGGGACAGGACGGCTCACACAGGTCACGATTCCACCAGGCGCCCAGCAGAGGGCGCTGTGGGGGAACGTCACCTGTGCGAGCCGTCCTGTCCCTCCGACGCTCCGAAGACCTGCCGGGAGCATGTAAGTATGTATGTGTATTTGTCTGTGTATATGTTTGTACTGTGTGACATGTGTGGGGCTGGAGCACGGTTCCGGCTCCACACATGTCACTGCGGCAGGCCTGATCCGGCAGCACCCTTCACCTGCCGGATCAGGCCTGCCACCAGTGTGAAAGTAGCCTTACAAGAGCAGCTTTGACTGCAAGTAATGTATTCTGAGAAACTAATCACATTTGTTCTGGACCTTATCAAGTGTGAGTAGCAGATAAAGAGCTGGGGGAGGACATTTTCAAGGTCTATCAAGACTAATCATTTTTATTTGCAGACATTTGTTACATCTTATGTAGAGATGAGCGAACGTGCTCGAAACGAGCACTGTACCGCTCGGCTCCCCTGCACGTTCGCTCATCTCTAATCTTATGTTTTAACCCTTGTAAAAGGGATAGTCCTATGGGGATATTTAATATCCATAAGTGTTTTGTAGGTATGTACAGTCACATACAGTTTGCATGGCTTGCTCCTCTAAAATTCTGCCCAACTGGACACAACTGGATGGACGAGAGCTAGAGAAATGGAGTTGTCATCTGCAGCCACCAACCAGGTTTAAGCACATCTCTCAGACTATGTTGTCCTTTATTTAGGGTATTATTATTAAAAATGTCCTCCTGGCCAGGAAGCAAAGACCTGTGCACAGAAAAGCTGCAATGTCTAAACTAAAACACAGTAGAAGCCAAAATCTAGAATAAATGCTGTAGGTCTAGGAGGCCTTACAGCTTCAACAAGTGATATGTCATTAGGCCTACATACACACTGGGCAGATTTGACATTTAAGAATTTGGACATGCTTAAAGATCCTTTATAACTTACCTTCTTCTTTAGTCGGGCTGCATTTACAAGCTCCCCGTTATGAGCTACTGCAATCTTTCCATGTAGAGTTTCAACCACAAATGGCTGACAGTTTTCTAGAGCTGAATTTCCAGATGTAGAATATCGTGTGTGGCCAATTCCCAAATTGCTCATGTTCAGCTTCTTCAGACTCTCCTCACTGAACACGTGGTTGACTAGACCCATACCCTTCAGGAGATAGAAGAGAGAATTGCAGTCAGCCATGACTTGTTACGCAGGAAGTGTTAGGGTGCTTACACACATGGCAGAAAATTCTGCTCCTCAAAATCAGTTCCATTCATTTGAATGAGGCAGCAAGTGATTGGATTTCTGCAAGCCCGATTAAGGTGAATGGAATTGAATTTCAGTTGTGGAATTTTCTGTCACAAAATCTGACACGTGTGAAGGTACCCTTAAAGGGATTGTCTGACCAACAAGGTAAAAATAAACTGAAGCCTGGAATGCATTTAACAAAGAAACCCACTCTACTATTCTCGGTGGTCTGTTCCAGCACCGAGGGTCCTGTCCTTGTGGTTTCCAATGTGATGCCCAATTCACTCTCATGTGCACCACTGCAGCCATTCATTGGCCTCAGAGGCGACATGTCCCCAAATGCAGACAGGACCCTCAGCTCTAGATAGGAGCACCAGTCAACAAGTGAGTGGCATTCCAGGACTTAGTTCTGTGATGGCTAACCTCCGGCACTCCAACTGTGGTAAAACTACAACTCCCAAAATGCAAACTTGCTTGGTTGTTCTCAGAACTCCATAGAAATGAATGGAGCATGCTGGGAGTCTCACAACAGCTGGAGTGCTGGAGGTTAGCCATCACTGCCTTAGTTGATCTTCTTAGGGGACCTAAACCTCTGTTAAAATCAGTGCACTCATTGGTTCTGCTTGGATTTTCCAGCACAAGGAGTGCAGGACCATAGAAAGTATTTGGGATCTGCACTCCACATGCTGGAAAATCAGAGCAGAGCCAATGAAAGCCAAAGGCGCAAAGTGCCCTGAGAAGCACGGCTGCACCTTTGTAGCTTTAGCAAAAGTTTACATCCCCTTTAACAGGCTTCAGCATTCCCAAACATTTATAGCAAATGTGCTTTGAGCAATTTCCCCTTTATAACTGGACATGAGCATTATGAGCAGTTCTCCAGCACTACATTACTAGACTGTTCACGGTTTAGAGGTTATTAGACTAAGCCTAAAAAAGTGGCAGGTAAAGAAACCCAGAGAACATAAAGGTGTTATTAATAAGGGCTCTGCTCTCTCTGTAACTGCCGTACCCTCTCCACTTTGATAGACAGGGTCAGGTGTAATGAGGTTTACACTGCCTGGTTCAGTCAAAGTGCAGAGAGAGCAGAGACTCTAGGTGTAACGGCGACTCGTCCATTGCTCCTAAAGCCTCATTTGCATATATTAAAACTTAATTTTTTCAGTAATGCGGGCACATATGAACATGGGACCAACACAGATGTCTTCAGCTGCCAAGTGCACATGTAACAGGTCAGCCAGTGTCATAGCTACAAATCTGCTGACAGATGTCCTTTAAAGGGACACTATCGCGAAGAAAAAATTTTTGATATGTTTTACAACATAACAAAAGCAGGTTTTAACATAATGTATTTTTCAAATTGTGTAAATGTTTTTTTTTTTAATTCAGTTTTCTTGCCTTACATGGGGGCTGCCATGTTGGAAGTAAAGTGTGACAGTCTGGATTTACAACACAATGGCACCTCAGGCATGTACATAGGCTTCCTCAGTCGCTGCTGACCCTATAGAGAATGAATGGAAGATGTGAGCCCGGCCCTGTGATGACACCAGTAACACACAGCCAGGTCCTCCCTCCTTGCTGCTGGGGACTCAGAAACAGAGTAGATGGAGGTTCTTGGGGCTGTAGGACCTTAGTGATGTAATTGGCCATGTGACCAGTGGGGGAGGAGACTGAGGAGCAGAGATCTGTGTTTTTGTAATGAAGCCATTGTCTCATCTTATCTTGCTGAAGCAGTGATGTCACCGCTGAAGGTGTGAATTGGTGATGTCATTGGTACCACCCACTTTTTTGCAGCATGCCTACTTACAGGTTGCTCAAAGCCTCATTTGGCCAGCAGAGCTCCCCCTGGTGACCAAAGATGGTAAATATGGTAAAATCTAATATTTATTTATAATATTTCACACATTGGAATTTTTATTTATTTATTTATTATTTCTTACAAATATATAATAGATTTTTTTAGTATAAATAAAATATAGAACAGGTTTTTGTGATAGATTCCCTTTAAGGGGTTGATCTTACCTTATGTGCTTTATATGTGGATACAGCACTTCCATCACTGGTCACAATGCCTGCACTTTCCTGCCCCCTGTTCAGAGATAAAATGCACATTAGACTGGGTCCACCAGGACTGCTGCAACCATCAGCATGTCCCACTGGGCAGAGACTGATGTAATGGGGAATGTAGACTGGGCCCCACCTCACCACTAGGGCCAAGAACATACAGAGAACAAATAGTTGCACTAAGACTGTGAGGGCTAACCTCCGGGACTGTGGTAAAACTACAACTTCCCAGATGCACAGTTGCGTGGCTGTTCTGAGAACTTCCACAGAAACGAACGGAGCATGCTGGGAGTCGTAGTTTCACCACAGTTGGAGTGCCGCAGGTTAGCCATCACTGCACTAAGATGATGTTCCTGCTCAGGGACCCCCAAATCCAATTAACGCCTTAAGGACCTGGACAATTTTCATCTTTTGCCTTTTCATTTCTTTCCTTCTCACCTCCAGAACTCATAACTTTAATGGCATCATTTAATTTACAATATAGCATTGAAAATTGGGGGGAAAAATACAATTCCATCATGTTTTATGGGGTTTGTTTCCACAGTGCTAACTGTGCACTAAAATATCATGTCGACTTTATTCTGTGGGTCAGCTTTTTTTTTTGTAGTGACATTTTTTTATTTCTTTCCTGATATGGTCACTATTAATACTTTTATAGTTTAAAGGGATTACCTAACATTTTTTCAGATCTCAGAGAGTGGTCTGACCCTCAGTGGTGATTATACTTACCTGGTCCCAGCTCAGTTGCTCTCTCTCGGCATCCTGTTGATGGGGGCACATGACTGCTGCAGCCAATCAATGGCCACAGCAGAGACCTGTCACCAACACGGCATCTGACCCAGTGACGTTCTGCATATGGTTGACAGCTCACTGCTACGGCCAGCGATTGGCTGCAGCGGTCAGGTGTCCCCCGTCAACAAGATCCCGAAAGAGATGAGAGTTGCAGAGCTGGCGGAGAAGCCGGAAGCTAATAGTGGGGACCGACCAGGTAAGTATGATCACCACTGTGGGACTCTGAGGTCTGAAAAAAAATGTTGGATAACACCTTTAATAGTTTGAACATTTTCAGACATGGAGACAATCATATTTTTTTTTTATTATATATTGTTTTTGTAAATTGGGAAAGGGGTGATTTGAATGCAATGTGTGTTTTAAATATTTTGAAAAACTTGTTAATTTTTAGCCCCCTTAGGGGACTTAAACGTGATTATTTATACCATAGACGGCTATAGATAGTCGAGTGCTTGTACTCTATTATCTCTGGCAGTCCTAGAAAGATGATTGGAGCAGCCCTCTTACCACAGCTCCATTCAAACGAGGGAGCACAGGACTACCACTCTTGTTACCATTGGGGACCCCAGTGGTTGGAGCCCTTTCATAGTAGTTACCTAATTTCCTAATGTGTCACAAAGAAAAAAGTCTCTGCACCAATGTATCATCCAGCCTGTCTAAACTTACACCATCTTCATAGATTAGTACATATAGGCCTGTGTTTGTCATGGGACAGCCCCTTTCATCTGTAGGTTTATGGAGTCTAGGAGGAAACAAAGGGAGAACATACAAACATCATACAGATGTTAACTGGGATTCTGAATCCAGGGCCCTATTTCCAAATGGCACCAGTGCCAACCAGGAAAAGCATCTATAAAACCATAATATTATCTACAGAGTTTAGCAAACTAGCAAATGTACATAGATCAGACCCAGAAAGGTCCTGCTCTCCCTGACTTCATCTATACCTGGTGACCTTTTAAGTGGACCAAGCACATTAGACTGTTGTTGGCCAAACCCGAAGAACGGCAAGTTCAGCCAACACAATAGTGTGTGGGGAGATCACAACTACTCCTGATAGATGATGTTGGGAGACAACGTTCTGGTGAAATGAATATTTTCGGCCCATCCTTTTATTCTCCAGGAAGCTCACAACCACCAGCAAGATCTAGCTTGCATGTGGCCTTCTCTGCTCTCCCCACAGAATAAACAGACAGGTTTGGCCGAGTCAAGAGAGATGGCTGTTGGCTGAACAATTATTGAATCTGTAAGGGAAGCTGTAGCCAAAGAACTTTGACCTAGCTTCTTCTAATTCTGGAAAACCATGTGACCTGCATGGCCAACTCCATTCTGTTGGTCACAGAAGGTGGTCATCAACATATGAGAAGGAAGCACAATGTAACCTGATGCCTTCCAAACAGGAACCACCAAAATAACTCCATCCACTACAGGTATAGGAGGATCAGATGTGGAAGTAATCACCAATATGGTGGCATACATAGATCAATGCTGGCCACTCTTAGGAAAGTTTTAAAGACTGACCGATGCCATTGTCTCGTCACAGCACTAGGAGTCAAGAAATGGAGCAGGTCAGGATTCCTGTTCTGCTACATTGTATATAGAATACTACAGCCAAACAAACAAGTGGATGGGCCACAAGTTATCAGAACGAAGGTCAAACAAAGGACCTGCTGAGGGCCATCAAAATCTGAACTGTTGTGCAACCTGCAGGACTTAGGTTTGGACTTTTGGCAGATGCTGAGGTCACCGGACAGGATCTCAATGAAGGAAAAGTAGGTTTTAAAGAGGTAGCGACAACCCAAAGTCATGTGGCTAGATCTGTATGGCAAATGGTAACATTTGGGAAGTTGCCCAAGAAATGCCCAGGCGCCAGTGTAAATACTCCCATCAGAGGGGTCTTGACATGCACTATACATATTATATTGAGTACAGCGAGAGGGTGACCAGCCAACCAATGCATCAACCACCAACTTCACAAGCTGGAAGTCAAGCTCCATGTGCACAGATGGTGGAATGGACTGAACTGCAGAAGGTGGACCACCACAGCACAATGATCAGTCCCCAGAACTTCTCTGAGTGGAGATCAGAACCTGGTCCCAGGTTACAGGTGATGCATTCTCCTCATCCTATGAGGACAGTGGCACACAGCACCAGAACCTCTGCTGCAGATAGCATCCCAGGTCAGTGTGCGCCCCCTGAGAATACAGCTCCACTTACCTATGCTGCAAGCCCACCAGCCCCAAGGTGATGACATGAGGCACATCCAGCTGCGTGGGCCAGGCGCCAGAGGCGATGCAGCCGAACACCCCGCACTCCTCCCGGATCCCCAGCTCCTCCAGCTCCATGGTGCGCACACGTGGGTCTCCGCAGCAACAAACACTTCCTGAGCTAGGGGACAAGGCCCGGCCTGAGGGATAAAAACGGCGGGGCGGCAAGCTGCACCCTGTGGCCGAGGGGAGAGGGAGGAAGAAGCGGGAGGACAACCGCTGGCAGCGGAGGAAAGTTACCGGGAGAGAAGTGTACGGCACACGGAGGCCATGTGAGGAGGAGGGGCGGGGCTGACACCGGAGGGGAGGGACTGGGACTCAGGGGGAGGGACTGACCGCTGGAGGGGAGGGGCTGAGACACAGGAGAAGGGGAATGAGCACCAGAGGGCAGTAATGAAACGAGGTACAATGAACAGACAATAGGCTCGTGAGCTCCTCATAGTGATAGGAGGAGTGCGGCTCCTGCACACATAATACTGCTGTACCCCAACTCATCAGTGTCAGGAGTAGTGCGGCTCCTGGACACATAATACTGCTGTGTCGCCAACTCATCAGTGACAGGAGGAGTGCAGCTCCTGAACATATAATAATGCCGTACCCCAACTCATCAGTGACAGGAGTGAGGCTCCTGCACACATAATATTGCTGTACCTCGACTAATCAGTCCCAGGAGGAGTGCGGCTCCTGCAGACATAATACTGCTGTACCCCAATTCATCAGTGACAGGAGGAGTGCGGCTCCTGCAGACATAATACTGCTGTACTACCAACTCATCAGTGACAGGAGGAGTGCGGCTCCTGCACACATAATATTGCTGTACCCAAACTCATTAGTGACAGGAGGAGTGCAGCTTCTGCACACATAATATTGTTGTACCTCGACTCATCAGTGACAGGAAGAGTGCAGCTCCTGCACACATAATACTGCTGTGCCCCCAACTCATCAGTGACAGGAGTGCAGCTCCTGCACACATAATACTGCACTACCCCCAATTCATCAGTGACAGGAGGAGTGCGGCTCCTGCACACATAATATTGTTGTACCTCGACTCATCAGTGACAGGAAGAGTGCAGCTCCTGCACACATAATACTGCTGTGCCCCCCAACTCATCAGTGACAGGAGGAGTGCGGCTCCTGCACACATAATAGTGGAGTGCCCCCAATTCATCAGTGACAGGAGGAGTGCGGCTCCTGCACACATAATACTGCACTACCCCCAATTCATCAGTGACAGGAGGAGTGCGGCTCCTGCACACATAATACTGCTGTACTCCCAACTCATCAGTGACACCAGGAGTGCGGCTCCTGCACACATAATACTGCTGTATCCCCAACTCATTGGTGACAGGAGGAGTGAGGCTCCTGCACACATAATACTGCTGTACCCCAACTCAGATTGCTGCAAAACTTTAGTAATCATTTCCATCATGTACAGAAATGTAAATTATGTAAATGATTACAGGTGTGGTCTGATTAGACACTGGATCTTGCCACAAGAAGTACTTCCCCCACTGCCCTACAGAAAGGCTCTCAGAGGCTACTTTTGGGTAGGGTACCTCTTGGTGAGAGTTTTTGACTGCTATTCATGCCTCTACGATGCACTCAAAGACATTTGATAGACTTTGAGAGGGGGATCATCATTGGACTGGGTGAAGCAGGATGGTCCTTTTGAGGAATTGCCGAGGAATCAGTGTGACCTAGTTATTAGGAGATGTTGGGAGCAGTGGTTACGTGAGGACACGCACACATGGTAAACAGGCTCTGTATGGCCCAGACAGAGCACCAGTACAGAGGATTATTTGATCTAGCAACAAGCATGAGCAGCTCTCACAGTTTTGTTGCCCACCATCCACACACAGGTGGCACCTTCATTACACTCCGCAGTCTCTGCCTGGACCATTTTTAGGCACTAAGCAGATGTAAATATGGTGTCATGTTGTCTGTTATGTGTCCTGCCATTGACAGGCAGCCGCCATCATCTCATCATCGTTGTGAATGAGAAACCCGGACTGATACGGACTGGAACGAATCCAGGTTCTGTTTGAGATCCCACTACTGTCAGGTTCCAGTGTGGGGACTTGGTGGTGAGCACTTCAATCCTGCCTGCTGTGGAGAGACTCACTAACAGCTCAGCGATACGTGCGGACACACGTGTTCCCTCTCATGGCCGGGCTTCCAACTGGCATTATTCAGCAGGAGAATGCTCTCCCTCACACAGCATAGGTTTCCCAGGAATATCTCCTCCAGATTACAACACCTCCTTGCTCTTCTTGGTCACCAGATTACTTGTAATTGCTAATCAAGCATGTATGGGAACAACTGGGACACCAGCTTCAGCAGCCTATGAGTGTGCAGGATCTGTAGGCCCAGCTGTGACATCTGTAGGCAAATGTTCCTTAGGATACCATACAGAACCTGCATACCTACATATCCAACCATATCTCATCTTGTATCCAGGCTAGAAGCAGCCCAACAAGGACTAGAGCCTCCTCTCAGTTGTACAGTTTTCCCCAATAATTTCCCCTTTGTCTCTTAAATTGTAATCACTCCTTCTTGGTGTGGGATTTTTTGTCAATGAATGTACTTATGTTGCCTAGTGTTTACATGTACAATGTCACATTTTTGGATAAGGGTAAGGCTATGTTCACATCTGCTTTGTAGACACCTTTAGGAGCCTCTTTCAGATTCTGTCGTTTTTGAGGGGGGGAAAATAGCCCTGCATGCTGCTCTGTTATTCACGTTTAAATGACATATACCTCACCACAACCCAGTGGACCCCATTATAATTCACTAGGGTATTTTGTGAGGGATCTGACATATCATTGTGGCTTCTGTTATGAATGGAAATGGAACCCAGTTGTGAAAACAGGCTTAGTTGGTGCAGTGTCCCACATATGTGTGTAAAAGGGACACAGCAAACTGTTTATGACTATGTATTTATAGTAGCCATGTCATTGTAAAACCCTTGTCTATTTTGTATATGGTATAAGAACCTCTATGGCTGAGTACTGCAAGATTATTTTCCACCACTAGATGGTGCCATTCTGCTTTCTATATAAGGCCCTGTAACAGGAAGTTAGAGTAGGAGAAGGAGAGGTAGTGAGACAAATGTAGTGAAGAGAAGGAGAAAGGAGGAGGTGTAAGGAGTTAGTTACGATGGAACCAAGTATTATGCAGGAGGAAGAAAAGTGGAGATCCTTTCCTAAAGGAAAAGGCTGTCATTACCCCTGACACCGGCCATGTCAGGACAGCAAGTGACAATTAAACCACTGTAACCCTGAATATTTCTTGGACTGTCAAGCCTGACAGAGGTAATCGACCGTCCCCGGTATTCATGGACTCTGCCAGCACCAATGTGGTCAAGAGAAGCTACTGGCATCTGACTACAGTATCAGCAACCAGGTACTAGTTGTTTATTGGTCTACACTTTGGATCCCTCCGGGAGGTGCAGCCATCATTATATATATTTCAGGAACCTGCTGGTGCAGATGTGTCATTCCTGCCCCACAGAGTATCCTTCTAAAAGAAAGGTCTTATGAAAGTGACCTTAATATAATATTGTCCAGAACCAGGGCTAGTTACAGAAGATCCCACTAGGAGTGAAAGTAACAGGATTTAAAGAGACAGTGCCTAACTAACTACCTATTATAACCACCTACCAGCCAAAGAGGACTTCTTATCCATAACCAATTGTAACATCATTTATTGCAACTATATGAACTCAAGGCAAAAGTAAAGATACCTCTTGTTTTATTAACAACTGCCTCCTCATCATTGCAAAGGGTGTGTCTACCTAAAAAGACACTGGCGTCACGAAACACCAGGGCCCAGCCGTCCGACGCGGTCAAAATTAACCTCAAGGGCACCTCAACTGACCATCCTGGAGCCCTGCCTACGGAGTGTGCCCTGAGGGAAGTCGTGTCCACCCTCCACACAACTGCACACTGGCCCAGGGAAGATTCAGCTAACCGTGAGTAGAACCACCGGCTACACCGTGTACACTGTGACAAATTCCCTAAACTCACACACCTCCCTGTGGCTGGTGGTTGCATAGGTTCCTGATGGTGCAGAGCAGGGGTGGAATTTACACATGTAAGTAGACATTGGGATTGATTGGGGGTTGTCTTGATGGTGGTGGACACTTTTCCTACGTATATATGGTATGTCTACCCCTGATCTTATTCCAAAATCAGCTCCAAATGAAATTGTCTTCTGCTAGACCTTAGGTGGCCTGTTGTATTAATTCTATTGTAATAAATTTAATTGTCCAGGCTCCATCGGCATGGCGTTAGGAGAGACGCGCTACTGAGCCACACCCCCTGGTGACATAACCTCATCCTTAGGCTACATTCACACGTCCGTATGTGTGCACATCCTGGAAAACGGTCAGTTTTTCCAGGACATCCGTTCCACCTTTCCGTAAAAAACGGAAATGAAATGATGTATCCATATGTCATTCGTTTTTTGCGGATCCCCAAAAAACGGAAGGATGAATAACATCTTTTTTTTTCACCCCTCCTAGAACGGAATCTGCAAATACGGATGACATGCGGATGCCTTTCCGCATGTCTTCCGCATTTTTTGCGGATCCATAGACTTTCATTGTGCTACGGACCGCAATTCGGGAGAAAAGTAGGACACGAGGATTTCTGTTTGCGGATCCGCAAAACGGAACAGAACAGATTAACGGATGCGGACATCATTCGGTGCAATGTCCGCAGATTATCAGGAACCATTGAAATGAATGGATCCGCAAAAACCGTCCGCAATTGCGGAACGGATGCGGATAGATTGCGGATGTTTTAAACGGACGTGTGAATGGGGCCTAAGTAACAGGATGCAATGCTCTGTTTCTCCCCGCAGCGGGTGTGTTCTGGAGGAGATTAGTAGTGGGCTGATTTCTCAGCTGCTCTATTCCTATGTGCTAGTGCTCTGACTAATGGAGCGCCGAGTCATGGACCTATCAGGTTCTGATCCGTTCCTGGCCATACACCAGTGCCAGTGATAGTCTTGTTTGGCTCACTAGATAGGTTCCTTGCTCCTCGTTCCTGTTTCACTTATTGATATCCTGTGTTTCTGACCTCAGCTTGTCTTCTGACCACTCTCTGTCTCTCTCTGGTGTTGCATAGCCCGTCTAGTTCTGACGACGCTGATATTGTGTTTGTCTGCCTGTGTTTGTTTGTCCGTCTCTGCACTTAAGTAGCATAATGACCGTTGACCAGTTGCGGTCTAGCTATCTAGGGCTTGTACTGCAAGTAGGTAGGGACAGTGGGGGGGGGTTGCAGTCCAGGGCATCACTGTCCTCGCCCATATCTACTCCACTGACATGGCATCTATATTATGTCAGAGCTTGGGTACACCGGAGGATCCTCTGGTAGTCTCGTGGGCCATTTCCACTTTCGACCCTTATTTGGACCACTAAACATTTAAAAATCACAAATAATAAAAAATAATTTTAACCAATCATCTGGAATTCTCCCTATTTCCTTTGATCCTATTTATGGGGGGGGCAGGGGGGGGGGTTAGTTAACCCTGTTGAAATGTAAAAATGTTTTTGCACCCGTCTTAAATTTTTTTGAAGATGCACTGGCTCTGCATAATTTTAGTGGATTACTGCATCAATACTGCCATTTTCTCACAGTCTAGGCAAAGTAGGAGGCTGCAATGCATCATGCCACTGCCAATAATGCCAGGGTCAGTTGGAAAATGTTCCTTTTTTTTTTTTTTTTAATTGGGCGGGTTAAATTTGTTTAAGGTGCAGCATAAATGTACGTGATCACTGCATCAATAATGGCAGTTTTTCATTGTGCACGCAAAGCTGAAGCCTGCCTCATACCACTAATGCTTCAGTTGTCACTTTCCGTGTACTCACTTTCCACACAGTGTATTAATACAGAAATTTTCTCACAGTCCAGGCAGGCTGAATGCGATCAATAGACCTCTCCTTCCTGCCAGTGCCCCATCTTGCCACTCATCTTGCCACTCTTGCTGCCTGTCTGTCTGCCATCACGTTGTGTACAGCTGCTGCTGCTGCGGCCTGCATCGTGCCACTTGCCAACCATAACGTTCCCTCAAGCCCCTTTTTTCTTTTTTAATCACATAACACAATGTGTGTTTAAGCATCATCTCAAAGGGACAATTTTTGTAATATGAAAAAGCATGAGACATGTGCCGGTGAGATATTGTTTTAAACATGCTGTATGTTAACGCCGTCAAAAGTGCATTTACCCATAGCTATGTATGTGTCACTCAGACATTTTTTTTATTGCATTTGTCATTGCATTCCTCAGGTTGGGGAGGGGAAAAAACATAAAAAATAAACGAAAAGAGATATCACGTTTTCCTAAAAATTATGAGTCCTAGTAGGCAAGAGGGCATTATATACCAACTTTCAGGGCAATTGGAAAAACTTTTTCAAAAATTCGGCGAACCTGACCCAAAACAAATCTCGACTGGTTCGCTCAGCTCTAGTATGAATATCAGAATATGGCGATTCAAATTACTGTATTTTTTTTGGCTATAAGACGCACTGAACATAAGATGCACCTAGGATTTGGAGAAGAAAAATAAGAAAACATTTTTTTTTTCATCAGACCTCAGGTCAGATCCCCAAAATCACACTCCCAAACTCAAACAGACCTTAGATCAGACTCTTATTAGATCACCAAGGTCCATCAGCCTCAGATTGGACACCCCCCAACATCCATGAGCCTCAGATAAGTTCCCCACCGGCCTCAGATCGGACCTCCATCAGACCTCAGATCAGACATTGAAACAAAAAAAAACAAAAAAAACTTTGGACAGTGCTGCCACTCACTGCTCCCTGGTCTTCTTCTGGCCCACGTTGCAGTGTGACCTGATGTCATGCAGCGTCCGGTCAAAGTGTGCGCCTGCTTGCAGTTTGTCCTGACGCTGTCAGAACATTGTCTTAATAAACATTTTCAACAGTTTTTGTTCTACAGCCTTCATTGTCAGGGTATCACCTTTAATTTGTCAGGGAGCTGCTCTGAATCTTGATCTGTAGCCCTTATCTCTGAATTCCTAATGGCTCATAAACACTGAAGAATTTAGCTATAAGCGTTTATGAACTGTCAGGAAAGTAGAGCTAAGGGCTACAGATTGAGCCATCAGAGCAGCTTCCAGACGGATTCAGTGTGAAGTAGAAAGAAATGGTCTGCAGAACAGAAACAGTTGAAAATTTTTAATCATAGTCCAAAATGAGTAAAACGCAATGAAAAAAATTTCCCCCAAACATCTTCATAGCCTGTGGCTTATTACTTGCACTGATACTGAATGCTGTCTAGCCTATTATATTGGGGTGCGCTCCATGTGGCTGCTGGTGCTAGAGAGAGCTACCTTTATATCCCTGCAAGATACTCCATCTTCATAAATTGGCTCTCCAGGTTTGGCATATGGTCAAAAGCCTGACAGGCTACCATAGCCTTCTCCCATAGTTCCTGTGTCAAAATCCTATGTTTTCCTACTTTGATATTCTGGAGGATTGTGTCTGTGTGGGGGGGTGAGAGGTGCTGTTACTCTGTTATTATACATACACTTACCAGGCCCTAGACTTCCACGCAACTTGCAGTTTAACACAAGAGGAAGACAATTGCTATATTTCACAAATAGAGATTTGGAACTGGTGTTAGAGTCTCCATTATATATTTCCCCCACAGTAAAAAAAATATGACAACTCCATCAATGTTACTCATCACCGCAACAGCTACAAAAACCGAGAAGGCTGCCTCATCGTTGTGCACTCCCTAGATTTCTGGCATATGGTATGGGAAAGCAAGTATATACAGTCATTCTGAGATGATGTTCTAAATATCGGAACCAATATTGTAATAATTCCAATTCCCGGACACACAGACTACATGGCCCCACCACACACACATTTTCCTGTGGGAGATCCTATTTTTTCACTTGAAAGATTATTGGCATTCAGTGGATGGGAAATAGGCTTCCACGGTTACTCAATAGACAAAACATGTACAGTGCCTTGAAAAAGTATTCAAACCCCTTGTATTTTTTTTCACTTTACACCCACAAACTTAAATGGATTTTATATGATAGACCAACACAAAGTAGGAAGTACAGTATGTGTGAAGTGAAAATTACACGGTTTTCAAAATTTCTTCATAAATAAAAATCTGGAAAGTGTGACGTGCATTTATATTCAGCCCCCCTGTGTCAATACTTTCTAGGACCACCTTTCACTGCAATTACAGCTACAAGTCTTTTAGGGTATGTCTGTACCAGCTTTGCGCATCTAGAGGCTGAAATTTTTGCCCTTTCTTTTTTGGCAAGTAGCTCGCGCTCAGATTTTGCCACAGATTCTCAGTGGGATTTAGGTCTGGATTTTGACTGGGCCATCCTAACACATGAACATGCTTTGCCCTAAACCATTCCATTGTAGCTGTGGCTGTATGCTTAGGGTCGCTGTCCTGCTGGAAGGTGAACCTCTGCCCCAGTCTCAAGTGTTTTACAGCCCATACTAGGTTTTCCCCTCTATTTAGTTCCATCCATCTTCCCATCAACTCTGACTGGCTTCCCTGTCCCTGGTAAAGAAAAGCATCCACACAGGATGATGGTGCTACCACGTTTCATGGTGGGGATGGTGTGTTCAGGATGAAGTGCAGAGTTAGCTTTCCACCACACAGAGCGTTTTGTATTTAGGCCAAAAAGTTCAAATTTGGTCTCATCTGACCGAAGCACCTTCTTTCATGTTTGCTATGTCCCATTACATGTGGCAAACTGCAAATGGGACTTCTTATGGCTTACTTTCAAAAATGTCTCTCTTCATGCCACTCTTTCATAAAGGCCAGATTTGTGGAGTACATGACTAAGGGCTCATGCACACGAACGTATTTTCCTTCCATGTATGTTCCGTTTTTTTGCGGACCGTATGCGGAACCATTCATTTCAATGGGTCCGCAAAAAAAAACAAAAAACGGAAGGTACTCCATGTGCATTCAGTTTGCGCACGTGCATTTCGCAAGAAGATAGATAATGTCTTATTATTGTCCGCATTACGAACAAGGATAGTACTGTTCTATTAGGGGGCAGCTGTTCTGTTCTGCAAAATACAGAATGCATCATCCATATTTTTTGCGGATCGCAAAATACTTACGGTCGTGTGCATGAGGCCTAATAGTTGTCCTGTGGACAGATTCACCCACCAGAGCTGTGGATCTGTGGAGCTCCTCCAGAGTTTTCATGGGCCTCTTGGCTGCTTCCCTAATTAGTGCTCTCCATGGTTGGGCTGTCAGTTTAGGTCGATGCCCCTGTCTTGGTAGGTTTGCAATTGTGCCATACTCTTTCCATTTTCAGATGATGGGTTGAAGAGTGCCTTGTGAGATGTTTAGAGTTTGGGAGATTATAGATATATATATAATTTATTTATTTTTAAACCTAACCCCCTGCTTTACTTACACAACGTTATCCTTGACCTGTTCGGTGTGTTCCTTGGTTTTCATGATGTTGTTTGATCACCCATGTTCTTAAGAAACCTCTGAGGTCTTCACAGAACAGCTGTAGTTATACTGAGAATAAATTACACAACGGTGGGCTCTATTTACTAATTAGGTGACTTCTGAAGGCAGTTGGTCACACTGGATTTTATTTAGGGGTATCAGAGTACAAGAGGCTGAATTCAAATGCACACCACTCTTTTCATATTTTTATTTAAAATTTTTTAAAAAAACATGTATCATTTTCTTTTCACTTCACACATAGTGTACTTGTTACTTTGTGTTGGTCTATCACATAAAATCCCAATAAAAGTTTGTGTGTGTAATGTGAAAAAAATGTTCAAGGGGTATGAATACTTTTTCAAGGCACTATATATGTGGCAAATCCATATTAAAATGTTGTATCCAAGAAAAAGGTCTGGGGTCTGTGGTGCACGACCATTAAAGGGTTTCTCTGAGACTAGGAACCCCTTTGTGAATCGATCCGTTTTCTCCAGAAACTGGTAGTTGTCTGGGCTTCAAGGTCTCCAACTTTGTAATATACGCATTTGAGAGCTCTCAGATCTCCTCCTGTATGGTGCAGGAACACTGGGGCCAGTGATTGGCTGCAGCAGTCTACAGAACATCACTGCTGCAGCCAATCACTGTCCCCAGCGTTCCTGCACCATACACCACTTGCCTGGTACGATGAGAGAGTGGTGGTAATGGATGGGAGTGGGCACAGTAAGGGAGGGCAATTTTTTAAAAAAATTATTACTTTTACCAAGCCCCCGTCACTTTCAACCAAGAAGTGACACCTATTATTAGGCTTAGTGACTAGTGTGAATACTGCAGGATTTAATGTTTTTTCTTTTTAATATATGTTTAACATAAAAACATGATTTAAATATTAGACCATGTTCTGATGACACATTCCCTTTAAGCATTATCAAATGTTTTCTTCCCTTTTTGTCCAGGCAAAACACTTTGGCCCAGATTTACTACACCAAAAATCTGTCAATGTTTTTTGTTAAATTAGCGAATCTAAGGTTAACACTCCCACCCCCCCCCATAATTTTTGACAAGGGGGTGTGGCTTGGCTGAAATGGGGCAGGTCTAATTGCTACACAAAAGTCTGTCACTTCACAAAGTATCTCCTTATGGCTGTTTCTACGTAGAACAGCATCTGTGCAACTAAAAATCCCATGATTGCCGCCAAGCTTCTAAAGGAGTGATTTCAAAGGCTACAACCTACGATATAATACAGAGGGACAGTTAACTCTGACAGATGATTTACTTGAAAAGAAAAAATTTGGACACTTGAACAAATACTGCATAGATTTATAAAAAAAATAATCACCACAACGTACGGACAGCAGCAATGCACAAAACTCACACATTTGGAAGTCTTGAATTCAAATTAATTTACAGTATTTAAAATGCAAACAATAACTTTATACATAGTGCAATATGTTTCCTGCAACAAAAAAGCAGATTATCTCCACACTTTCTACAGGTAGAAGCAATTTTCAGCTGGCAGGCATCCAGAATGGTCCAGAAATTTGTTCAAACCAATGCCATATGTGCAAAGACAGCAAAGACTCCGGCGGTGATTAGAGTCAGGACTGGACGACTTATAAAGAGGTTCCAGGCGGTTAGTCATTTGGACTGTTCTCTAGAAAAATAGGTCAGGATATGCTGGATTTTCAGGAGACGGTCTTTTAATGATCTCATAGAAAGGACAGACAGCTGATACCTGGGATCCACAGGTAACACTGCCAGGAGCCACCAGCACCAGGCCGGCCCACTCGGAGCAACCTGAAATTGGATAGAGATACAGATTTTAATTAATCAAGGATTCAAAAGCCAAGACCAGCATAGAAACACGTGGCTTCCGCTTCCGGACTGCTCTGATGCCGTGGTCACATTTGACCATGGCATCTGAAGGGGAAAAACTTCCCCTTATGGCTGATTGCATACATGTGCCATGGGTCTCTGCTATTTAAAATAGCAGAAACTCGGCAGCTATGGTGCCTGCTGCACGTGCGAGTGGGCGCCATGTTTAAAGACAGGACTTCCATCGTACATGTACGGCGTAGGTCCTGGGGGTTGATAATAAATCATAAAAAAGTCAGACAACATTTTACACAGTGTTTTCATTGAACATAATCTTAATTAATCCAAATATGATCTGACTAACACCATATTCAGCTACGTAGTGGCACCTAAGGCATGGCAGCAGGTTTGCGCTGCAGTCTTTGAAGGAGTTATCTCATCGGAGACAAACCACTTTGAAAATACTGCCCCTGGAACCACTGGCTGATCACTGGGTGGCCGGCAGCAGGAAATCCACAGCCGGCCAGTAGTAGAACGGAAGGGGGGGGTCCTGGCCATATACTGTGGAGGCTGACAACTGGCTGCATGGTGACCTGGTGTGTGGAATGTCACCTCCGCAGCCAGGAAGATGACGTTAGGAGTGGTGCCCAACGATTGAAGCAGAAGGGGAGAAAAAGGGCGAGTATAACTTGTTATTTTATGACATTTACAGCTGCTGCCAGAGTTGTTATTCATCTCGGACAACTGCTTTAAGTAATTTTTGCAGATACAAATTGGTTTCATTTATCAAAATGATAATTGTCCTTGTTGCCCATAGCAACCAATCACAGCACAACTTTTATCTTACCACAACAGATTAAGAAATAAAAGCTGGGCTCTGACTGGTTGCCATGTCCAACAAGGATGTTTTTTTCTTTTCAACAGTGCTGATAAATCTGCTCCCTGACCCTACACTAGAGGCCAGAGCTGTACTCCTCTAGGTAAGGCTGGTTCCTACCTGAACATTATCCTCTCTCTCTGGCATGGAGCCAAAATGATGAAGGATCTGACTCCGAAACCTGTATCTAAGGTTCTGAAACCAGCGACAAGCCTGAGCGTAGACGGCATTATGAAGTTCTCTGAGCTGTTGCAGTTCTTCTTCATCAACCTGTTCAGAAAATGAGGAGTGAGAAAGTAAGATTTTATTCAACTCTTTCCATATACAAAAACTAAACTTTTTTGGTCTTGGAATTGTGCATTAAAACACATGCACAACTGACATCCATGATGTAAGTAGGAGAAAAAGAAAGCTAAATTACCTGAGTATCGGTCAAGTACTCAATGTCAGCGGTGCAATAACCATCCCTCATTCCTCTGTGTAAAACACGGAACCTTTTCCCTCCAATTGTATCAACCACTGAACGACCATCAGGTAAAAAATGGACGTTTCGAATCTGCAGCATGCAACCATAATCTGCAAAGCTAAAAGGAGAACGCAGTGTTACACAATCTGCCCTGGAGGGACAGATACCTTCAGCATTACATCCAGCCATGTTAATACCACATTTAAAGGGAACCAGTCAGCAGATTTCTTCTGCCTTAATTATGGGACGTATACAGTACTAATGGGCTCTCATTACAACGAGCCATGGTTTACTCTCTAGCACCAAGTCATTTTAGAGGGAAAAAAAAGTTTGAAAAACAAGTTTGGCATGAAGAGAAGTGTCTGCTGGGGAGATCTCCTTTCTAGATTAACAGGCATCTATTAGGTGGGTGGGTAAAAGCACGGAGGGGAAGTGGAGCGTTATCTAGACACTACTCCTTGGGCCATCTCTTCTTTAAAACTACGGGGGAGATTTATAACGAGGAGTGATTTTTAATCCCCTCCCAACATCTACCATACATGTTGAATCTTTAAAAGGGCCCCTGCTCAGGAGCTGAGCAGGGGCCATAGTCACCAAGTGCCTCCGGTGGCAGAATCTGTGGTCAGTGATGACACCGATCAAAGAATTTTACCCAACTGTGACTATGGCATGTGAGGGGACAATTACAAGGGGTGCTGGGCTACTGGTGCCCAAACGGCTACCCTGTGGAGAGATAGTGGGGTGCAGTTAAGTTGCTATGGCAACCTTAGACCTTGCAAAGGCTCCAAGGTCTGTACCAGGGATTGACAGGGCTTCCACGGGTTGCAATGGTAAATAATTGCAGTCTTTGGTATAAGCAATCAATCACATGTTAAAGTCCCCCTGGGGGCACTAAAAATAAGGGAATTAAAAAAAATAAAAATAAAATAATAATAATAACATATAAATAAATATATAAATAAATATATATATATATATATATATATATATATATATATATATATATATATATATATATATATTATACACACACACACACGTTTACACTAAGTCAAACATTTTAATCACCCCCTTTAAAAAATAAAAATAAAATAAAGATCTTTAGTATTGTTGCATCCCAAAATGCCCATACTATGAAAATATCCCATATGGTCAATGGCATAACGGAAAAAATCTAAAAGGCTGATTCAACGTTTTTTGTTTGCTTGACTTGCCCAAAAAAAAACGTAATAAAAAGTGATCCAATGGGGAGAAAAAAAATATCTCATTGCAAAAAAATGAGCTCTTAACCAGCTCCGTACACACAAATATATAAAAAAAAATTTAGAGTATGAGAATGTAAAGGGTCAGAATCTGACAATGCAACAAAAAAAGTGAGTGGTGTAGATGCAAAACTTTGCAACATGTTTTATGCAAAGAAGCACAAATAGTCACAAAACCCTATTTAGAGAGTTGACATTTTGAAGCCAGAATTATGAAGAGCAGGGCTTGATAAGGTCCCCTATAGTTTTTGTTCTGAGCTGCCACAGTGTCTGAGTACAACTATGCTGACTGTAATGTGGGGGCTTGTCTGTATTATGTGAACTGGGACTGGCATGCCTAGAATCACACAGATCTGCACCTAGAATAAAATCTAGGCCAGTTTGCCAGCGGATGTTATCTGGGACCTGGTGTATATGATGACTGATGGCCCTGCCCACTCCAAAACTCTTTGTCGAAAAGCGATGAGAGTGGTGGTAAAACTCCATGGGAATGATAAATCTCTCCCCTTGTGTTACTTGTAGTGCTCCTCACCTGTGTGCACACCATTATATATATATCACTGTGCTCATTCATCCTTACATTAGTACAATATTTAAATCACAGACAAAATTACCCCTTTTCCGGATCACTGATGCACATTCCAAATTGCTTTGTACCGGTTTCCATACATCTCCGAATCATAAGTCGATAGCGTGGTTCGAACACGTGAAGAGGACAAGGCACGGTTGGATACGCCATTGTGCATACAAACATAGGCACGTTTTTTGTTAAGCTAATAAAAAAAATAAAATAAAAAAAAAGCGTTAGAAGTCTGCCCATATCTCTTCGGTGCTACCCAGTCCCAGCACCACTGCCTATACGTAGTGGCGAGGGAGGACAAGGAAATTTACATTACTAGGAAAACATTTTTACATTCTTAAAGGGGGCAATAATCTTTTCAGCTCCCCCGATACATAACAGCATATATATGTAAGAAATCTAATTACTCTGATAGTTCAGTGTTTTCTTCTTCGTGAAGCTTTTTCCTCTCAGACAGCTCTTCAGGGAGATATTGCTTAATTAAATCTTCCAATAAGGTTGTCACATTGTAGGTTCTGTGTGCTAGATACTAAAAGAAAAAAAAAAAAGTTAAAAGAAGGATAAAAACACACAATGGGACTCAATGGTGATAAACTTAAAGAAGAACTCCCGCAAAAATTTTTATTCTGACCTGTTAGAAAGGTGCATGATGTAATCTATAGTGAATGTCATTTTCTTATCAGAGGCTGAAATTGAGAGTTTCCAGTCTCTTCTTATTGTAGCTGGGTCATGTGACCAACTCCCTGACCTCCAACTGACCCAGGACAGGAAGCCAGTCACTGCTCTATTCATTCCTATGAGACTGAAAGTGAGGCTCCCATAGGCTACTTTCACACTAGCATTTTAAAATTCCGGTATTGAGTTCCGTCATAGGGGCTCAATACCGGAATAAAACGCTTCAGTTTTGTCCCCATTCATTGTCAATGGGGACAAAACTGAACTGAAGACAACGGAATGCTCCTGAAAGCATTCTGTTCCGTCTTCAGACCGGAGAACAAACCGCAGCATGCTGCGGTTTGCTCTCCGGTCCAGGCATCCGCACCAAGACGGATCCGGAATGACCCCCAATGCAAGTCAATGGGGGTGGATCCGTCTGGTGTGACCATAATGGTAACCGGATCCGCCCTCCATTGACTTTCAATGGAGTCCATTACGGATCCGGCTACACATAGACACATACAGACATAGACATACACATAAACATACACACACATATAGACATACAAACACACATACATACTCCCCGGCAGGTCTTCGGAGCGTCAGAGGGACAGGACGGCTCACACAGGTCACGATTCCCCACAGCGCCCTCTGCTGGGCGCCTGGTGGAATAGTCATGACGATTCCACCAGGCGCCCAGCAGAAGGCGCTGTGGGGAATCGTGACCTGTGTGAGCCGTCCTGTCCCTCTGACGCTCCGAAGACCTGCCGGGGAGCATGTAAGTATGTATGTGTGTTTGTTTGTCTATATGTGTGTGTATGTTTATGTGTATGTATGTACTGTGTGACATGTGTGGGGCCGGAGCGCGGTTCCGGCTCCACACGTCACTGCGGCAGGCCTGATCCGGCAGCACCCTTCACCTGCCGGATCAGGCCTGCCGCCAGTGTGAAACAGGCCTTAGGAATACATAGAGAATTAGACACAAGTCTCTGTGTGAGTTGGTGGGTCTAATTCCTAGTCACATGACACAGATAAGAAACTTCAGGATGATATAACTCAAAAATTCAGCTACTGGTAAGAAAATGACATTCACTATATATTACGTCATGTACATGTCTAGCAGGACATGGAATAAAATTTTTGCAGGAGTTCTTCTTTAAGAAATGGCATAAGCAGGTGCTGAAGGCTGCTACAAGAGGAGCATGCAATATTTAAAGGGGTTGTGCAAGTTAGTTTGGCAAACCTCCCCTACTAGGGTCCAGCATCAAGAAGCAGGCAATTATGCGTCTCCTCGCAGGTCTACCTGAGGCGGTTGCAAAAAAAAACCCCACAAAAAACCTCCAAAACTTGCACAACCCCTTTAAGGGGAACCTGCTAGGAGAGGCTCATGCATTTATTTTTACAACTGGGAACGGGAAGAAAAGTCACAGGGTTGTCTCCTAACTGGCTTTATTCACATGACTCTTCCTAAACAGAGTGACCTGGGTGCTCCCATTCCCAGTTAATTTTTAATGTATGCTTTCTCTGCAGCGTTTCAGGTTCAAAAGTACTTTGCAAGTAAGTTTGTATCCTGTTGAGAGTGCAACATGCAAATATAACCATGGCCACTGCTCTATTCACTGTCTGTGGGACTATAGCAGAGAGCTGCACTCAGCTATCCAGATCAGCCCCATAGACAGTACATGCTGCTCCATTCACACAGGGGAAATCGGACTCCCCCCCCTTCTCCTGCAGGATGGGGATCCTGGGGATGTTATGCACTGGCCCATCTCATAAGGTGCATACCAGGAGCTATGTAATGACAGCACATATGTCAATGCCTAATGGTAGAAGCTCACTTACCTCCGTTAAGCTCTGCTTACATAAGGGACATTGAGGTGTGTGATCCAAGCAGCGCTCCAGGCATTTCTTGCAGAAGGTGTGTCCACAAGGTGTGGTAACTGGCTCATAAAATAACCTGGAAACAATCAGAATTCATTAATTCTTTCTACAACACAGAAACAACCATGAGATCAATGCATATACTAAGCACAATGTTAGGCTACATTCACACGACTGTGTGTATTTTGCGTATCCGTTCCCCCCCCCCCCCCCCGATCCATTGTAACAATGCCCATCCTTGTGCATTTTTTGCGGACCCATTGAAATGAATGGGTCCTCATCCAATCCGCAAAAAAAGGACATGGAAACAAAATACGTTTGTGTGAATGTAGCCTAAAACTGGTTGTGTAAGATTAGAAATATGCTGCGTCTCCCTCCCACTCCCTTGAATGCAGCATAATCTTTTGTAGCCTGTATCAAAGTGCTGAAAAACATCACGTTACTAACCTTATGCAGAGGGAGCACTCAAAGTCACTTCCGTCAATTAGCTTGTGTAGGACGGATGGGTCCGCTATTAAACTGGAGGAGCCGCCAACAAAGGTTTCTAGGACAGAACAGAAATAATGGCTGTTAGCTGAATATCTCAAGAAGAAAGATACCCAACACCAAGAGGCCTAAAAGACCCTGAGCTCTGGGACCACCCCCCTCCCCAAACTGGAATAACGTGGGCTGGATAGGTCAGAATTGTCTAAGGTGGGGTAAAGATGGGACATAAATGATAGTTCTTACCTCCATGGCGTAAATGCTTCTTCCGACCATCTTCACATACATTGACATCTTGATCAGAGAGGGAGAACTTTCTTTTCAGCAGCATGCCATTTTCATGGCTTGATAGGAGGGGTTCAGAAGCAACTCTTTTCAGGCCTTCCTCGGTCTTCTCCTCACAATGCAGAACATGCACAGACTGTGTGCGCTGCAGGCCACTATTCATCAGGCTCTTTGCTTGTTTTGGCGTGCCCGCATCCTGTAAATGAGCACAAAATAAGAAAATAATACAAGGTAGAACTTGTCTGCACTCAATTAACTGCATATACAAATGGATATTACAAAACTATGGGCCTCAATTATCAGAGCCAATCCCTCTGCAGCTTTCTAAGGGGAAAGTCCAGTCAGCACTATATTGGTCTGCATTATACAAGAAGCTCACCAATTACGTTCTATTTTTCCATTTTGGCTTTCATGTGTCATGTGACCCAAACAGTGTAGTGGTAACAGTTACGGCATCTGCCGATCATGTGATCGCCCCTCCAGCTTGCTCCACCCCCGTTCCTGGAACTCAGCGGTTTGCCTGCCTGTTTATGGCGTACAGTGCAGCCTGTCCAATTGACCAGTTCTACTGTAAGCAGCAAGATCGAAGGGGGAGTCACAACCTTATCATATAACTTTTTAGCTGATTGGACAACCCCTTCCGATTACCAGAACAGATTAGGAAATGAATGCTTAGCTCTTCCTGGCTGCTACAGACCAGACCTCAGTTTAGATACAGGAGAAGTGATAAAAAGCTGACTCTGGACCGCTAAATGAGCCAAAAAGCTGAAAATTACCTGCTCTAGACTTGTGTGCAAATGATAAGTCATTTCCTTCCTATCCGATCCCAATACAAATGGTTTCAATGGCAGATTTGGCAAAGGTTTTATTTCAAGATCTTTCAGAATACCTTCCACAGTCTCCGGGACAGGAAACAGGAAGTCACGTAGAATCTGCAATGAAGAAATTAAAAGAAACCTCAGAATTGTCTGACTTTTAATAAAATGTTCAGCTTCAGAGAAAATGACTCCACCTCTGTAATCCTGTGCGTTAGTTATAGTTTATATACTTTTAGTCTATACATCTCCGTTACTGTAGATCTGTATGATGCATTACAATCATGAATGAATTCCAGCAATCCAATAATCGCGCTGCACAGATTGTCGTTTTTTTTTTTACGGCTCACAATCTTGCAAAAGGTTTAAAACACATAGCGGTATTACAATATGGCTGAAGTATTCAAGCCAAAAACAAACAAATATGTTAGGGACAAGGGTCATAGAGTTCTATGACATGTGCTATAGTGCAGCCGGCCCAATATCACAAGCATGACCCGCCATATAAGCCAGGCATCATGTCCACTGACCGGTCTTAGGTATCAAACATATCACACCAGCTGCCACGTGGCGTTCTTTTACAACAATTTGCATATAAGAAATCTTATGAACCCCGGTTAGACATGATCCAGGAGAACACGAAGACCTGACGTTCCGGTTTACTTCCTGAAGCACGGAAGCCTCAGACCAGCAGACAACTGTAGATGAAATGTTACTTAGGGACTACCTTGAGGGATAACTGAAATGGTTTGATTTGTTTTATCGTGTGTCATAACTTGGGAGTTTACGTCATCACAAATCCTGAAATTAACAGGTTATTAATAGCAGTGGTGGCGAATCCATGGCACGGGTGCCAGAGGCGGCACTCAGAGCCCGATCAGTGGGCACCCGCACCCTGGAAAAAGTCTATGGTGAACCAATATACCTTAGACTTTTCCTGCCATTCATCAGCACAGGGCGCACTATGAACAGCACAGAATGTAGGCAGGATATTACAGCTAAATGGTAAAGTACATGGAAGATATACTATACTGGACTGTGGTATTCGGGTTAAATAGCCGTGTTGGCACTTTGCGATAAATAAGTGGCTTTTGGGCTGCAGTTTTGGCATCCGGTCTCTAAAAGAGTGTTACTTAGATGCAGGGGAGACGGCCATTTGCAGTGCTGAACCAATATTCAGTTCGCTAGTTATTAGGGACATCATTGTGGCATATGAAGCAAAGCCACAGCCTCACAGACAGGAAGGGAGACATCACCTCAAACATTTCAGGCCACAAGAAAAGGAAAGAAATGCATGCAATACATTGTATTTCAGTCTAAAAACAGATGCCAAATTGCATAACTGATGCCCATTATTTTTCTGTTCTTCTGACTTATCAGAAGAACGGAGAAATAACAGCGATGTGACCTCTCCCTTACGGAGTTACAAGACACTAAATGCACAGCTGACAGAATGGAAACGCGTGAGCAGCCAGCAGAAGAAACACTGTGGGAGCCTAGAGGCACATAAAGCTCTGGTATTCAGAGCGTCAATGCACACTATAGATAACAGAGCCGCAGCTCTGACCCATTTACTAGCAAATGGAGGGGTCTTAGTGGTCTAACACTTTGTGGATAGGGGATAAATGTGGTTTCCCTTTATGGGACTTGTACCCAAACTCACTGCATAATCAGCCATTATGGCCTGAGGATCCACTGCAACTTAAAATAAATGGACGCCAGCAACTTTGTGTATTAGGCTACTTTCACACTAGCGTTTTGTCAATGAGGACAAAACTGAACTGAAGACAACGGTGGCTCCTAAATGCATTCCGTTCCATCTCCAGACTGGAGAGCAAACCACAACATGCTGCAGTTTGCTCTCCGAGCTGGGCATCCACACCAAGACGGATGCGGAATGACCCCCAATGCAAGTCAATGGGGACGGATCCGTTCGGTGTGACACACTAGTAAATGGATCCGTCCTCCATTGACTTTCAATGGAGTTCATGACGGATCCGTCACCTTGCACTTCCTTTGGAGGTCCAGCAGGTGGCGCTGTGCAGGCTGCTCTGCACTGAAATCTTCCCTCTCGGTGGTCCACTGCACTATTCTCCCTCAGACAAGACTCCAGGTAAGCTCACATCCCAGCCCCCAGTGTCACCGGTCTCTCCCCCTTCACTACACTACACGACATCCCTTCACTACACTACACGACATCCCTTCACTACACGACATCCCTTCACTACACTGCACGACATCCCTTCACTACACTGCACGACATCCCTTCACTACACTGCACGACATCCCTTCACTACACGACATCCCTTCACTACACGACATCCCTTCACTACACGACATCCCTTCACTACACGACATCCCTTCACTACACGACATCCCTTCACTACACGACATCCCTTCACTACACTGCACGACATCCCTTCACTACACTGCACGACATCCCTTCACTACACTACACGACATCCCTTCACTACACTACACGACATCCCTTCACTACACTACACTACACGACATCCCTTCACTACACTACACGACATCCCTTCACTACACTGCACGACATCCCTTCACTACACTGCACGACATCCCTTCACTACACTGCACGACATCCCTTCACTACACTACACTACACGACATCCCTTCACTACACTACACTACACGACATCCCTTCACTACACTACATCCCTTCACTACACTACACGACATCCCTTCACTACACTACACGACATCCCTTCACTACACTACTATCTTCACTACACTGAATGGGGCCGAAGCACAGTTCCGGCCCCACACCTGCGGCAGCACGGATCCGGCGGGATCCTTCACCCACCGGATCCGTGCTGCCGCTAGTGTGAAAGTGGCCTTACAAAGTGTGAGCACCATACGGTCATAGATTCAGGCTGTGAATGGATTTCGGTTAGGCGAGACACAGAGGAACTAGTTTAATGTGTGCGATTCCCAGTTCTGACCTCTGCTCCCCTGACAGGACCATAAGGCATTATAATGCAGTTTGTCCCCGCTAGACCTTTATCTAATGAATCACACTGAGGGAATTATGTCAGAACAATTCAGTAGATCCGAGGTCTCGCAGGGACACACAGCATTATAAATTGTAATACCGTGCGATCCTGTCAGAGGTCAGAACGGGAAATCACACTTACACATGTAGCGCGTTTCTTGCATTGAACTCGCTCGTCTGTGTCTGGCCTTTGTCCTTGGCTTAATCCTGGTTGATCTGAGGTTATCCGTGTGTATGAAAAGCTACTTTGGACACCAGCCACCCAGCTATGCACATAGTAAAAGGGAAAGCCCAATACTGGGTACATGGCTTGAAGAAACACAAAAACGGAGACTTTACAGAAGCATGCAATGCTCAGTTACCTTTTCTATCTCGTTCCTGGCAGACGTATACTCCTCATCTAAGGCCAGGCACTGGAGATAAAATCTTAAGGATTGGTAAAGGTTCCCCGTCTCCTGCAGCAATTTGGCTTTCCTGAAGTACACCTATGGATGGAAACAGGGATTGTATGGTCATCTCACAGTACGGGAGTATAGATTAAAATGTGGTGAGGCTGCTGTAACATCGCCCTTTACAGTGTCAGTTTGCCAGGAGCATACCCACAGGTGGCAGAACGCACCCAGCTATAGGGGCAAAAGAGTGGTGTGTACCCTATGTCTGCTGTATGGAATAGAGCAGTGAAACAGCACATACTGCACAGTATAACTTTAATAAGATGGAAGCTTATGGGCAATGAAGGATACGTCAGACATTACATTCTCAAGGTGTATGTGTGTGTGTATATATATTACACACACTTGGATGACGGGCAATAAAGTAGACTAGATAGGGAAAATATATGTATCCAATGGTATGGAGAGAGGGTTTAACTCATCCACTGAGGGTTGGATTTGAATGGGGTCCCCTCCCCCTTTCAGCATTTTCCTAAAAATGGCCTAATAAACCTTAGGGCTGTATCAGACCTGGAGAAAGTCGGGCAGATCAAGCGTTCATAAGAACACTAGTTAGTGATGAACCGTCTGTGTAAAAGTGCTGCCGATCACCCGATGAATGAGCAAATGCTCAGATCCTGCCGTCTGATCGTGGTCTGCTGCCGGCAAACTGACTCTGCATGGGGGCAAGTGATGGCATTAGTGATCGCTCCTCCCCATACTGTGGAGGAGATTGCAGCAGTCTCCTCCACTGACGAGCAGGCAATCATCCGCCTCATCTGCAGATCTAATGCAGGCCTTACTCTTCCTGAAAATGGGACTAACAGGTCATTATGTAGTAGAATCACTTTGATAATCAATAAGGCTGGGATCCTTGGCCTCAAAGACTTGGCTTCAAAACCGTAGAAATAAAATTCCTAGTGTGCCCTTTCGGGTAAAAAAAAAATCCTTCTCCCTCCAGTGTAATACATATATATTTTGTACAATATTGCAGTATATTCCTTTAATCATCACCTCTGGCCAGTTGGGTTGCTTTGAGAGGGCATAGTCCAGATCCTCGTGAGCTTTCCCATATTCAAATAGTGCAGCACGGGACTCGGCTCTGTAAACACGTAGTATCAGGTCGTTGGCATCTGCAGGAGAGAAAGGTGGAAGAGGCATGAAGATGGGGCCAACAATCCAAGAGGCTTATTACTGAACCCAACGAGAAGCCCCTTAGCTGGCCGGCCTTGTACAGATTATATACATTAGTCCTTTTAGAAGTTCTGAGCGTGTATAAAAGGGGCGGTCATGTGACCTAGGCGCAGCACTTGGCAGAGACACATGGGTAGATAACATGGTGAACCCTCTGAGAGAGGACTGCCCAAAACTGGTCTTCTATGGTATACGATTGCTGAAGCCAGCAGTGGTCATGTGAACCATGGACGTGACGGGAGATTTAAAAAAAAAAAAAAAAAGGATTTCTATAAAACAAGCCCAAAACTATGTCCTCATCTCCGACGGCCAGTAAAATGCAGGATTACCTGTTCGTTACCCTAAAGCCACATTTAGCTGCTGACGTGTAAAACGACGATCTTTTTTGCACACCTCTTGAAAGCACAGAATGAAATCCAGCGCTGTAGAGAGAGGAGCTGCTCTGGCCCCCTCCTCCCCAGTCCTGGGTGCTAGTTGTATAACGTGTGACATCACAAGAGGATTGTTTCATAACCAGCATTCACGTGCCTCCATCCCCTGCCAGAATGCTTCTCAGCAGATCCCTCACATCTCCTTCCACTATGGTCCCTGAGCAGATCACAGCTACAGTCCACACAACGTGGACCACAGCGTGCACCTTCAGCAGGAGCTGTCGGAATAGTGAAGAGAGGGAGACGGGGGGCTCACATCTGGATCCTCAATAGACTCCCTCACTCGCTGCATCAAGTGTCTGACACAATATTCCAGATGCTCGCTGTTAGTTTTAGAATATATGAAATACATCTTTATCACTGTGCCGTACAGCGTGGCGGTTCGTAGGGTTCTCACGATACCAAAGTTTTGATTCTATTTCGACACCATAAAAAAAGTATTGTGATACTCGATACCATTCAATACCGCGTAAAAGAAAAATACAGCACCAAAAAAGCCGCGTGCATCCCGCATTTTATGGAACAGTCCTATTGGATTTTTTTTTTTGGGGGGGGGGGGGGCAAGGTGACAAAATTTAAAAAAATGATGGCGAATCGCGTGTTTTTAATTTTTAAAACTTAACATTATTTTTTAATTATTTATATATTTTTATATATAAAATTAGGAAAGTGGGTTATTTAAACTTTTAATATTTTAGTGTTTTTTTTTTTTTTTTTTAAAACAACTTTTTATTTAATAACTATTAGCCACCTTAGCCGAGGGCAGTACGCCATGTTTTCTAAAAGATACTGTGCAGCCTAGTATTGGAAAACAGCGAATCCCAGTACTGTATCGATCCGAGTACAAAAGTATTGATTGGGTATTGAACATGCGATACCTGGTGCAACCCTAGTGGTCAGTACTGTTACAAAGAGTGTCACTGCAAGTCACAGTATATATACACAAAGCTGTTACACTACTACAACCCCCACCGTCTGCATAGACTGTGACCCTCACACCCATCATTATCATACTGGACATTCAACAAACAGAAGTCCCTAGAATCTTCCTATTAGTTTCCGGGAAGACTCTAGACTGGTCAGCCAGGGAAACCCGGAACTTTCCTTCACTGGCATCTGGTAAGTGTCATTTATCATGTAGAGGAAGTTACTACAAGGCACTTACTAATGTATTGTGATTCTCCATATCGTCTCCTTTACTGGCTTGTTCATTTTTCCATCACATTATACACTGCTTGTTACCATGGTTACGACCACCCTGAAATCCAGCAGTTGTGGTTGTGCTTCCACACTATAGGAAAAAAAACACTAGTCTATGTGCATTCCCACAGTCCCGGCCACCAGAGAGGCTGACACTCCAATAGTGTGCAAGCACGACCACCACTGATGGATTGCAGGGTGGTCGTAGTGTATAATGTGATGGAAAAATGAATCCAGCCAATCACAATACATTAGTAAGTGCCTTGTAGTAACTTTCTCTACATGATAAACACCACTTACTGGAGTGAGACAACCCCTTTAAACCTCACATCTCTTCCTCCTACAGGAGCCACTTTCACCTTCAGGGCTCCACTATTTTTTGCACAAATAATATTCTTTTTCTATGCAAATATATAAAGCTCTTGAGCGGGCGTATCTGAGGAAGGAGAAATGATAGTGGATTTAATGCTTTCAGGGTACGGCCAGACGTGGCGGTAATACTCTGAACTGTTGGGAGTGGATTTTCTGAAAATCTGCAGTTTTTGTACAATAGCTGCAAAGTGGACGAGATTTTTAAAAAATGTCATCCACTATGCCGAAACGTTGCAGAAAACACAGCACAATCTACTGCCAGCAAATGATTTAAAGTAGCACTCCCACAAATGTTTTTTTCTCTGACCTGTTAAAATGATGTAAACTGTAGTGAAGTTAATCTTCTCATCAGTGACTGTATTTGTGAGTTATCCCCTCCCTTCTGATCCTCAGCTGTATCATGTGACCAACATTCTGATCTCCAACTGACACAGAACAGGAAGTCAGTTACTTTACTCATTCCTGTGAGACTGACATTGAGGCTCCCATAAGTATACATAGAGAAACTGACTTCCTGTCCACACATAAGATGCTGTGTTATTTAGAAAGTATGATTGTTGGCCACATGACACAGCTGAGGATCAGAAGGGAGGGGATAACTCACAAATACAGTCACTGGTAAGAAAATTACCTTCACTACAGTTTACATAATTCACCTTTCTAAAAGGTCAGAGAATAAAAATTTCAGGAGTGCTTCTATAAGTGCCTGCACAAACAATCCAATTACCCAACAAAAGAGCGTTTTGCTCATTCATAGGGTAATCAGCGGCACCTTTACACCGCCAGATAATCACCCATAAGCGTTCCTAAGAGCATTAGATATTAGCCTCGCCAACCATCCCACCCCCAGTGTGCAGTTGTCTCTCTACGCCACAAGGTGTACTGCTAATCCGAGACACTTTCTGAGTGCGTCATAAGGCGGGGCATTAGCGGAACTGGGAACTCGCACAGTCTGTTTATGGAGGGACACTGATACCTCACTAAGACATATCATCAGTGTCAGATGGGGCAGGTCCCATGTGTGCCGTTCTATGGATAAGAGCAGGTCCCAGAGGAGGGATCTGCATCCATCTGGAGATATCAATGTCCTAGATGGGAATACCCCTTTAGATTTGGTGACCAGCTGAGTTTCAGTAGCTGGACATATGGAGAGATCCTCTTCCTATGTAGAAGGCGTTGACCAGCAACATACTAAATTTTCTCAGGCAGAACATCGTACTGTGTTACATCAATGGGATCAATCACAATAGGATTCGGCCTAGATCCTTCCAGAACAGGTCCAGTAGGTGCCTCTATGGACGGTCTCTCCATTTCCCTATGTAAGAATATGCAGGTAAAGTACAGAGGACCAGTCCAGGGAAGCGGTCTGAAGCCTTCCCACCCTAAACCACGGTCATGGACAGGGACGACTAAAAAAAGAAGCAAGAGACCAAAGACTAAAAAGTGTCCAGGAAGACATGTGTGGTACTCAGGAGGTAGGTGCACCACTAACAAGGTCTTGCAAAAGTATTCACCCCTTTTGGTGGTTTTCCTGTTTTATGGTATTGTAATCTTGAATTAAACTGGATTTTAATTTAGATTCTATGGAATGGACCTGACAAAATAGCCCAGCTTAAATATGGTCAAACATGGTTACCACTGCTGTGAGCATTATCCCTGAGCTGTGACATCACTGTGTGCATTCATCTGCATCACTTATTGGATTATCACTGTAGCGCGACATCAGCGCATGCGTCGTCAATGTAGCGCAACATCGTCAACGTAGCGCGACATCACCCGTTGCGTCGTCAACGTAGCGCGACATCACCCCGTGCGTCGTCAACGTAGCGCGACATCACCCGTGCGTCGTCAACGTAGCGCGACATCACCCCGTGCGTCGTCAACGTAGCGCGACATCACCCGTGCGTCGTCAACGTAGCGCGACATCACCCCGTGCGTCGTCAACGTAGCGCGACATCACCCCGTGCGTCGTCAACGTAGCGCGACATCACCCCGTGCGTCGTCAACGTAGCGCGACATCACCCCGTGCGTCGTCAACGTAGCGCGACATCACCCCGTGCGTCGTCAACGTAGCGCGACATCACTGCGTGAATCGGCGACATCACAGTGTACGTTATCCCACTACTATCACTGTTTGCATTAGTCCTGGGCATTCGGGAAACCAATCAAAAACTTTTCTGAACTTGCTGCTGAAGGTGGTCCTGGTGAAGTGGGGCACCAGGGTTGTCACCGCTCTGGATAGAGAAAAGATCAGTGAGGGTCTGACTGCGAGAACAGGGGACCTGTGTAGCCCCAGTTGAATGAAGTGTTGGTCACGCATGCGCACTGCTGCTTCACTCAACCCCATGGGACTGCGCAGATTGGCGAGTGCTTGTACTCATCTCCGATGCTTCTGTAGAGTTGGGCGGAGCAGCAGTGTGCTCGCGAGGTTCCGTGGATTTGCCATGATTTTGTGGTAATCTCAGCAACAAGAAAAGCAAAAGGCCAGAAGATGTAATCTAGAAGGGGTCTCCGCATAGAAAGCTGAATCACTATGTAATAAATTTGTAAAAAATAAAACTGAATTGCACCACACTCAGTGAGAAGCACACGTTGGAGCGTCCCAACGTCAGGAAATGAGATCTAACTACGCCTGCTTTGTGCCAGAACTTGTGCCATACTCTGGCTGAAGGCCAAGTTCACTGCCGGAGATCCGCTCCGTGTGACTGCAGCATTTCCCCTGCTCCTGTGACACAAACTCACAGCATTATAATGATTTATAATGCTGTGTGTTCCTGCCTGACAGCGTGTGTACTGAATAGTACTGTGTCACAGGAGCAGCATTGGGTCCAGGAAATACTGCCGTCACCCGCACTGAACTGGCCTTAGTCCTCATAAATCCGCTCCACCCCTTCTGTCGAACCACACTCACTTTTTCACAAACACAAAATTGAAAGCTAGGTTGTTTTTTTTTTTTTTTTTTTGCATAAACTGTGATAATACCGCCCATCTGATGTTTTATAATACCGTTCTGCTGACGGTGTGATCTGTCAGCACCTATTGGGGGTGGGGTGGGGGGTCCTATGTAGACATTTACAGGGGGCAGTACCCACAAAGCAAAAAAAAGCCAGGTGACAATCAATAGGCCATCGTTACATCTGCCATACGGGTGACCACCCAGCTCTCCCAGATGGACAGGTGGGCAAGGGTGGCCCCGCTGCTCCCCAGTAGTCAGTGCAATACCACACAGTGTAGGCAATCAGGAGCCTTGGAGAGTCCAGTGCTGCTGCCACCCAGCTTTCCAAGGCACAGATTTCTATGGGCAGCAGGCTTCCTACCTGTGTCTATGGCTGAGCGGATCCTGCCCAGCGCCTCCCGGTGCTCCCCGGCCTCCAGCAGCTCGGCGATATCCCGGTGCTGCCAGCTCTTCCCGGACACACACTTGTCGGCCAGCTGCCTGAGCTGCACACAGGTCCGGCGGGGTGGGTGCCCCATGTCCCCCTGGCACAGCCGGCAGCGCTTCCTGGGCTCCCCCCGCAGACAGGGCCAGCAGTACGTGTGTCCACACTGCACAGTGACCGGGTCCCGCAGAAAGCCGCCACAGCCCGGACACCGCAGTACACACTGCGCTTCCTCCCGCACCACGACCGAGCCCCGGTACTGTCGCAACAGACACTCCAGCAGAGGCTCAAGCTGTAACGGGCGCGACATGTTGAGAGAGTCTAAGAGCGCACCAGGCGCTGGGGACGACATGACGAGCGCCGTCTCCGCTACCACATACTGCCACAATCGCTACCAGCTATTACATAAAGTGCAGCGCAGCCAACAGGTCAGGTGATCGCCGGGGACACTTCTCATTGGCTGCGGCGCGGGAGAAGGTTATAAAACAGCCGCGGCGGATGCCCAGTTTCATAACAAGACATAACAGAGGCAGGGCCGGGGGAGGGAACATGTCGCTGACGTGCGGGGGCGCTCGTAACCGGAGCATGTAATAACGGCGCGTCACCAGCGCGACACACCTCTGGGTTGTATAAACGCCGAGACCGGTGCTTATGTAACGGGCGAGACCGGCCTCATCAAAACAACACTTATTACCCATAGCAACCTACCTGAGGCTGCCATTATGCGGTATTTTATAAACCGCATTGGAAAATGAGCAACAAGGCAACTAGAATATGTACTAGTAGTAGGGGGCACATTTATACAATGACAGCGGGTACTTTCGTTAAAACAAATTACATAACATTCCTGTTTTATAGACCTTGCGCCATTTTGATCCGATTCTATAGGTTCACATAACATTATTTCCATCCGTTTAACATATACGTTAGAAAAAAGGGATACATAAGTGTAGCACATCACATCATTTTGTATCCTGCAGAATCCGGTAGAAAAATGTACGTAAAAGACCTGTTTCACATCTGCGTTGTTAATTCCGGTTCATAAATCTGGCAGAGGATGTCAAAAAACGGAATTAAAAGGATCAGTTTCATTTAATACATCTGGAGGAATCAGTTTCAGACGGATCTGCTTGTGTTAAATCTATACTGAATAAACCGGATCCAGCATGAAAATCATTGTATGTCAATGGTCTCCGGATCTATTTTTTAGCTAACAAAAAACCAAGATCCGGCAACATTGACTTACATTGATTTTCACGCCGGGTCTGGTTTGTTCCGTTGTGCTCATTGGTTACAAAACCGCAGCTTGCAGCCATAAAAAAACGGTCTGCAAAAAATAAGGATGGCGTCAGCGTGCATTCCGTATTTTGTGGAACGGAACAGCTGACCCCTAATAGAATAGTAATGTGGACAATAATAGGACATGTTCTATTTTTTTGCGGAACGGAAACAGAATGCACACGGAGTAACTTCTGTTTTTTTTTTGCGGACCCATTTAAATGAATGATTCTGCATAAGGTCTGCAAAAAAAAAAATACAGAATGGAAAGAAAATACATTTGTGTGCATGAGCCTTAAATGTGTCCTGCTGATTGAAATCAGAAGTGGCAAATCGGATATTCAAAGCACCCCAGTTTACCCTAAGGGCTCTTGCACACAAGTGTATTTTTTTTTTCTGTGTCCATTCCATTTTTATTGCTGCACGTATGCAGAACCATTCACATCAACGGGGCTGCAAAAAAACGGAAATTACTCAGTGTGCATTCCGTTTCCGTATGTCAGTTCCGCAAAATAATAGAACATGTCCGAATAGAACTTTTCTATTAGGGGCCAGCTATTCCGTTCCGCACAATACAGAATGCACACGGGCCGTATCTTTGTTTTGTGGACTGCAAAACGTGCAACAGTCATGTGCATGAGCTCTAAGGCCCCTTTCACACCTGTGGTGCGGGGCTCCGGCAGGCTTTTCTGGTGGGTGAACAGCCCGCCGGATCCGTGCTGCCGCAGGTGCATGTGTGGGGCCAGAACTGCGCTCTGGCCCCATTCACTGTAATGGGGACGAAAATACAACATGTATTTTCGTTCCGGCCACCTCTCAGCAGGGGTTTTGCCGTGCTTCGGCCGGATCCGCGGCCCGCTCCCCTTTACAGTGAATGGGGCCGGAGCGTGTTCACCCACTGGAACAGCCTGCCGGAGCCCCGCGCCGCGGGTGTAAAAGTAGCCTAAGGCCTCTTTCACACTAGCGTTAGCACGGATCCGTTGGCACCCTTTAGCAGCGCTCCGGCCCCACACGTTACCACACACATTGGCACAAGACATACAGACATACATACATACACACATACATACTCACATTCTCCAGGGACGCCGGCAGAACGTCTTCACGCGCCTCCTGCATTGGGGGTCATTCCGGATCCGTCTTGGTGCGGATCCCTGGACCGGAGAGCAAACCGCAGAATGCTTTCAGGAGTATTCCGTTGTCTTCAGTTTTGTCTCCATTGACAATGAATGGGGACAAAACTGAAGCGTTTTATTCCGGTATTGAGCCCCTATGACGGAACTCAATACCGGGATTTTAAAACGCTAGTGTGAAAGTAGCCTAAGAATGAGATCCCCAAGCAGCACACTGACATGGTGTAGAAAACACTGACTGCAGTGATCAAAATACTTGCCAAGTCTGCCGGGAACATTCGGGAGGCATTTGAACAAAACAGGAGACCTCCCAGAAGAGCTGACTAATCTCTCAGGCACCAGGCAGCCCTGGATGTGTGTGATGCTGCTTCATCAGACTTGGCTCCAAGTGCAAACAAATACGTTGTAGGGGTGGTACCTGATCTATAAAAGGATCGCGTTACTCATCACTCACAGTGATCAACATTAAAAACAAAAAATTACATAATTGTTGTTTTTGGTTACTTCACCTACCAAAAATCTGGTAAAAAGTGATCAATATACATCTTATCGTAATCATATGTACATAAAAATGGTATGAATAAAACCTACAGCTCGTCTTGTACAAAACAAGCCTCCAAACTGTTTTGATGGAAAATGCAAAAAGTTATAAGGGGTCATTTATCAACCTGAAATACGCCTATATTAGGCGTAGATTGCGGCGCAACTTTTCCCTGCTCACGCCAAGTCTAAAAAAGTGGGCAGGGAAGGGCTGTCTCATTCATAATTTTCTCACGCTGGTTAAGGTGTAGAAAATGGTCTAAATCTAAGACAGAAAGTAAGTCGTTTTACATTTATAACTGGTGCTGGATGCAAAGATGTTAGAGCTCATGCACATGACTATGTATTTTGCAGTCCGCAAAAAACGGATCCGCAAAAAATACAGATGACATCCGCGTGCATTCTGTATTTTCTGGAATGGAACAGCTGACTCCTAATCCTAAAAAAAGTCCTATCCTTGTCTGTAATGTGGACAATAATAGGACATGTTCTGTTTGTTTGTGGAACGGAGATGCGGAAACGGAATGCACACAGAGTAACTTCCGTTTTTTTTTTTTGCGGACCCATTGAAATGAATGGTTCTGCTTATGGTCCGCAAAAAAACCAATGGAATGGATATGGAAAGAAAATACGTTTGCGTGCATGAGCCCTTATGGAGAGGCCTGCGCCTCTTCATAACTTTGGTGGATCCACCACCAGCTATAGGGCTTTAGTAAGACCAGTGTCTAAAATATAAATAAAATATAATGGTTTTTAATTAAAAAAAGGTTATTTTTATGGTGCAAAAGTTGTAAAACATACAAATACATATATCTCCCCCCCCCGAAAAAAAATTAAAAAATACTCACATAGAGCTCTTTCAACAGAAAAAAAATAAAAAGTTACGGTATGTTTCTTAGAATATGGAAACACAAAATACAAATGATTTTATTTTAATTAAAAAAGGAAATTTATATACTATATAAATATGGAATAATCTTAATCAGGACCGCTCATCCCACCAAAAACAAGCCCCCATACAGCTGCCCTGATGGAAAAATAAAAGTATTATGAGTGTAAGGGCTCTGTGCCCATGCTGCGGACTTCAAATAGTGGTCCACAATGCACGAGCATTGGTTGTGTGCAGTCGGATGGGGACCCATTGACTTGAATGGGTCCGCGATCCGCAAGATGCAGCCAAAGATAGGACATGTCCTATATTTTGCAGTGTGGAAGCATAGACCCGAAAGCCCATGGAAACACTACAAGGCATTTCCATGGGCTTTCGGGTCTGTGCTTCCACACTGATCCGTGCCTCTGCTTTGCAAAAGATAGGACATGTCCTATCTTTAACCCTTTCACTCCTGGAGGTTTTTTCGGTTATGCATTTTTGTTTTGCGCTCCCTGCCTTCAAACAGCCATAACTGTTTTATTTTTCTGTTCACATAGCTGTATGAGGGCTTGTTTTTTGCGGGACAAGTTGTACTTTCCAACACCACCATTTAATATTGCATATGGTGTAGTGGGAAGCGGGAAAAAAATTCCAAACCGGGTGAAATTGCAAAAAAAACGCTATTCCGCTACAGTTCTACGGGTTTCTTATTTACAGCGTTCGATGTGCATTAAAACTGATCCGTTACTTTCATTCTACTGGTCAGTACGAATCCGGCAATACCTAATATGTATAGTTTTTCCTGCGTTTTCATAGTGATAAAATAATTAGAAAGTTGCCCTTTTTTTTTTCCTTGTCATATCTTGACCCCTATAACTTTTTGGTATTTATGTGTACAGAGCTGTATGGGGGCTCATTTTTTGCGGGACGATCTGAAGTTTTTATTGATACCATTCTGGGGTGTGTATGACTTTTTGATCACTTTTTATTTAATTTTTTTTAGAAAAAAAAAGCGACAAAAAACGGCAAATCGCCATTTGGACGCTTTTTTCCGCCACACAATTCGCCGTATTGGAATTTTTTTTTTTATATTTTAAAAGTATGGGCGTTTTTGGTCACGGTGATACCCATGATGTCTATATTTATTGTTATTTAGGTATTTATTTTTTACTTATACGGAAAGGGGGGTGATTTGAACGTTTATATCTTTTTTATTTTTTGTATATTTTTTTACATTTTTTTGTTAATTTTTTTTACTATTTGAAATATATCAAATATGGGCTGATATATTGTGGCTTTTTTTTTATTTTTCTTTATGAGCAATCAGGGATTTTCTAGACTCAGAAATCCAAGAATTGCTCATTTCTTATCCTGGCCTGCCATCTAGTGGCCAGAATAAGAATTGCACTTTGAAAACTGTAATCCTCACCAGCGAGGATTACAGTTTTCATATGGTGTACAGACACCCCGATTGGCCACACGGGGTGTCTGTACACCACCCGGAAGCAGGCCGCTTTAAATTTTGAGGGGTGAGGTGAACAAATTTTTATTTTATAATAATTTTATTCTTTGAGTTGATAAGATGATGCCGATACCAAATTTATATAGTTCTTTTTTTTTGTGGTTTACTATTTCTGCATTATAAAAACGTGTTTTTCACATTTCCTCATGCCCACGAACATAAGGGTCCCGTGCCCGTATTGCAGACCACATGCAGCGGGTCTGCAATATACAGACACTGGCCATGTGCACTCGCGGATGAGAACCAACTGACTTGAATGGGTCCGCGATCCGCAATACACAGTTAACCCTTACACTCCCAGCGCCGTACATGTACAGCGCTGGGGCGATGCGGGCACATGGCGCCCGCTCGCAAGCTTCCCGGCCGCACGAGCGATACAGCGATCACTCGTGCGGCCCGGCGCTCGATTCATCGGGCCGTGTAAAGGCTCCCTGCCCGAGCGCCGATATCGCTGATCGGCGCTCGGGCAGGGAGACACATCGGCCCGTCTAAAAGGGCCTTTACGTAATGTCTGTAAGCTGTGTATATGACATTGAAACTTCCTTGCAATCACCTGCAGAGCAATTTTAGTAGTTAAAAAGATTATCAGTATAACCCAATTAGTGGATTGCTTTAAGCAGGAAATCTTTTCTGAGAAAGCTGAATGAGCTAAAAGCATGCAAACAATGTATTACGCTCGCGTGGTGACATTACAAGTAGTCAGACACTATACAGGGTGGGCCATTTATATGGATACACCTAAATAAAATGGGAATGGTTGGTGATATTATCTTCCTGTTTGTGGCACATTAATATATGGGAGGGTGGTGACCATGGTGGACATTTTGAAGTCGGCCATTTTGGATCCAACTTAAGTTTTTTCAATGGGAAGAGGGTCATATGACACATCAAACTTATTGAGATTTTCACAAGAAAAACAATGGTGTGCTTGGTTTTAACGTTAGTTTATTCTTTCATGAGTTTATTCTCTCATGAGCTTCTCTTTGTTTACAGCTATTGACATGTTGCAGAGGTTAACACGTGAGGAGTGGATAGAAATTGTGTTGATGTCTGGTGAACGCAGTACCCGGTCATTGCAGCAGATTTCAATGCAAGACAGCCTACAAGACCACCCATCTCCCATGCAAACTGCTTGCCAAGTTTCGTGAAACTGGTTCAGTGTTGGATTTGCCAAAATGTGGACGCATGAAAACTGTCACTAATGAAGAAACATCAGTGGCTGTCCTAGCTTCATTCAGCAAAAGCCCACAGTGTAGCACTCACCTCATGTCACTGGAGAGTGGCATCAGTCAAACATCCCTTCGGCGGATATCAGCTACTCACAAATGGCATCCTTACAAAGTCCAGCTGCTGCAGCATCTCAACGAGGATGACCCAGATCGGCGCACTGAATTTGCAGAATGGGCAAAACAAAAATTGGAACAGGACTCTCAGTTTACACAGAACATTTTGTTCAGTGATGAGGCAAACTTTTATGTGAATGGTGAAGTTAACAAACAAAACCACCGCTATTGGTCTGACACTAACCCATATTGGATAGATCCCTCCAAGACTGTTGGAACACAAAAATTGATGGTATAGTGTGGTATATGGGGTACAAAGATAGTGGGGCCTTTCTCCATCAATGGAAACCTCAAGGCCACTGGATATGTGAAATTGCTACATGATAATGTGTTTCCCTCTTTATGCACTGAAGCTGGCACGTTCCATTAGTTTTTTTCAGCAAGATGGTGCCCCACCACGTTATGGGTGTTAGGTCTGAGCATTCCTAGATGAGCAGTTTCCTGGAAAGTGGATTGGTCGTCGTGGGCCAGTTGAATGGCCCCAAGGTCTCCCGATCTGACCCCCTTAGACTTTTATCTTTGGGGTCATCTGAAGGCAATTGTCTATGCTGTGAAGATACAAGATGTGCAGCACCTGAAACTACGGATACTGGAAGCCTGCGCTAGCATTTCTTCTGCGGTGTTGCGATCAGTGTGTGAAGAGTGAGGAAGAGGGTTGCATTGATAATCCAACACAATGGGCAGCACTTTGAACACATTTTATATGTGTTACTAAAAGAAAAAGGGTCTGCACCTCAGGGATTTATGAATAAATTAGCGCCAGCTATTGGAAACAACACTGTCCCATAAACCTGGACAAGTGTTATGGCTCTGTGATACTACGGCTCAACGCGTTTCCATGCGTGTAGAGCCTCGCATTTCATCAGGAGCCTTATCAGGGCCTAAGGAAACCATTGACATGACCACTATCTGAATCACAGCTACGGCACTTGGTGTGAGAAAGCGCTGTCTGGTGTAGCAACTGGATTCAATATAGCCAACGGCACGCTAAATAGATAGAATGTATCCACGCTGCCCGGTACATCAACGTAGATTCGTTATGACAACGCTACCTAGTGTAGCAGCGTATGTCAGCATCGGCGCTGTGATGGCCGCAAAGCAGCCGCATACCCGCCAAGTATATAAAGGCAATGCCCCACCTCCAGGGGCGTGCTTAATTAGTGACAGACCATCGTACAGGGAAAGCCTCCCTGTGGATTCCGATGAATGTCACTTACTGGTACATAATGTATACGTCCCTGGGTAACGTATTGAACGTATATATGTAATTACAAAGGGAACATAAGTCGATTAGAGCTATCCATCAAAGTCATTGATATTAATGCAGTATATAAAAACGGTGGGGATGTCAGAGGAGAGGTATTAGTACAGAATATACCCCAGTATGTGCATGAAGGATATACAGTGAATTTGTAAAGTTAGAAGGAAGCAAATATAACTACAAACAGGATAGAGAATAGCAGTACAGTGTGGGTAAAAAAACCAAAATATGGAGATGCAAGAATATCTAATATACATATTATGAATCAGATAGAGGGAGCCATGATAACACATCATTGGGACCAGCAGATATAGTTGTATAAGAATCTGTTGAGCCTTTACATAATATATATATTATGGATCAGATAAAGGGAGCAAATGATATCACATCATTTAAACCAGCAGGTTTAGTTGTGTTTAACATGAAGATCCATTGAGCTTCCCTTTGTAACAATTTTCGATCCACATCACCTCCACGTGGCGATTTTTTAATTTGTTCGATCCCTTGGAAACGGACTGCATTCACATCACCATTGTGACATTCAAGGATATGTCTAGCTATTGGTGTGTCCTTGGATTTACTTATATCGGAGATGTGTTCACCAATCCTACGTCTGAGCTCGCGTTTTGTTTTGCCAATATACTTAATATTGCAATTGCACGTAAGAAGATATATGACACCACTAGATTTGCAATTCATAAATGATCTAATATAGTATGTCTTATCGGTGTTCCCTGTGAAAGATTTACCTTTTTTAATAAAACTGCAAAATTTGCAGGATCCACACGGGAAAGTACCCACTAGAGTATTTTGAAGCCAAGTGCATTGAGCTGGACTTTGGTACAGACTATCCACCAAATTGTCCCGAAGGTTCTGACTACGGCGAAAAGTAATAGCCGGATATTTTGGGATAATCTTGCCAATGTCTGAATCCGATAAAAGAATATCCCAATTTTCTGTAAGGATCTCGCGGATCTCATTGTGGAACATGTCATAAGTACCAATAATCCTATATATATCATCCTGAATGTTGTTAATTTTAGGAGACAGTAAATGATTTCTATTGGTACTTAAAGAATGATGGTACGCTTGTTTTAGTACATTCTGTGGGTAGCCACGATGAACAAACCTCTGTTGTAGATCCCTAGCTGCCATTCTAAAATCTGACAGTTGAGAACAGTTTCTGCGAATCCTTAAATATTGTGCTTTCGGGATGCCTTTCTTTAGGGCTAAAGGATATCCACTCTCCCATTTTAGGAGATTATTTGTTGCCGTGGACTTTCTGAATACATTGGTCACAATCTGTCCAGATTCATTAATCGCTATTGAGAGATCAAGAAATGAGATCTGTTTCTCATTGATTTCTGACATGAAAAAAAGCCCCACATTGTTGATATTCAGGGCCTTAACAAAATCCCGAAATAGGTTTATACTTCCCTTCTATAAAATCAATACACCGTCGATGTATCTAGGCCATAATAGGATGGACGATGTAAAATGCACAAAGTCATCGCCAAATACCACCTCTCTCTCCCACCAGTACAGGAAGAGATTGGCCAATGTGGGGGCACAAGGGCTTCCCATAGCCACTCCCCTGAGCTGGTGGAAGATCTGAGAGTCAAACACAAAAATGTTGTGAGTTAGAACAAAATCAAGTAATTCCATGACGAACAAATTATGTAGTTCAAGATGAGCACCTCTCTGACATAGGAAGGTAAGTACCGCTCTACAGCCCAACCCATGAGGGATGAAGCTGTAGAGGGCCTCCACATCCAAACTTGCCAGGTAAGTATCTTTTTCACAGTGGATACCTAAGGCGACTTAGAATGTACATTGTATCCCTCACATAGGAGGGCAGGCTAGTAACAAATGGTCTGAGAATCGTATCAATGTATGTACTAGCATTAGACGTGAGACTACCCATCCCAGATACAATGGGCCTACCCTTAATTGGGTCAAAACCTTTATGTAATTTGGGTAGTCCATAAAAAGCCGCCAGAATCGGAAATTCCGGGAGAAGATAAGCGAATTCATATTTACTGATAAGATTATCTTGAAGTGCCCTTAATAAAATAGCTGAAAGTTCTTTTTTGTAAAAAGGTGTAGGGTCAGATGGCAGTTTTCTATATGTTTCTTTGTCTTTCAGGATGGCGAAGCACATCCCTTGGTATTGCATATGACTAAGAATAACAATGTTGCCACCCTTATCGGATGGTTTAATGACCACATTGTCATTTTGCTGTAAATTACGTAACGCTTCTTTTTCAGCTAACGTAAGATTGTCCGAGCCCATAAATGATGTGGATAGGGCCCTTAGTTTATTGGTAACCACTGTTACAAAGGTGTCTACTGGAGTGTTGTCATTCAAAGGGGGAAATTTGGTTGAGGGAAGTCTCAAAGTAGTAAAAGGACCTTCACCAATGTGACGTTGGCCCTCAGCATATAAATCGGCCAACAGTTGGACATCCGGAAGATCTTGTTCCTCAATACCCAATTCCTCACATCTACGTCTGTCCATATTCATAAAAACTTGCGCCATTTTAATTTGCGCGCAAACAGGTGGCGGTCCTTAACCCATCCGAAAAGATCAAATTTCCGGATGGGTACAAAAGAGAGTCCCTTGCTAAGAACTTGCATTTCAATGTCAGATAAAGTATAGGAGGATAAATTAACAACCCGCAACTCGTCACTTTTGTACTTTTTACCAATGTATTCAGAAAGTCCACGGCAACAAATAATCTCCTAAAATGGGAGAGTGGATATCCTTTAGCCCTAAAGAAAAGCATCCCGAAAGCGCAATATTTAAGGATTCGCAGAAACTGTTCTCAACTGTCAGATTTTAGAATCGCAGCTAGGGATCTACAACAGAGGTTTGTTCATCGTGGCTACCCACAGAATGTATTAAAACAAGCGTACCATCATTCTTTAAGTACCAATAGAGATCATTTACTGTCTCCTAAAATTAACAACATTCAGGATGATATATATATGATTATTGGTACTTATGACATGTCCCACAATGAGATCCGCGAGATCCTTACAGAAAATTGGGATATTCTTTTATCGGATTCAGACATTGGCAAGATTATCCCAAAATATCCGGCTATTACTTTTCGCCGTAGTCTGAATCTTCGGGACAATTTGGTGGATAGTCTGTACCAAAGTCCAGCTCAATGCACTTGGCTTCAAAATACTCTAGTGGGTACTTTCCCGTGTGGATCCTGCAAATTTTTTAATTAAAAAAGCTAAATCTTTCACAGGGAACACCGATAAGACATACTATATTAGATCATTTATTAATTGCAAATCTAGTGGTGTCATATATCTTCTGACGTGCAATTGCAATATTAAGTATATCGGCAAAACAAAACGCGAGCTCAGACGTAGGATTGGTGAACACATCTCCGATATAAGTAAATCCAAGGACACACCAATAGCTAGACATATCCTTGAATGTCACAATGGTGATGTGAATGCAGTCCGTTTCCAAGGGATGGAACAAATTAAAAAATCGCCACGTGGAGGTGATGTGGATCGAAAATTGTTACAAAGGGAAGCTCAATGGATCTTCATGTTAAACACAACTAAACCTGCTGGTTTAAATGATGTGATATCATTTGCTCCCTTTATCTGATCCATAATATATATATTATGTAAAGGCTCAACAGATTCTTATACAACTATATCTGCTGGTCCAAATGATGTGTTATCATGGCTCCCTCTATCTGATTCATAATATGTATATTAGATATTCTTGCATCTCCATATTTTGGGGTTTTTTACCCACACTGTACTGCTATTCTCTATCCTGTTTGTAGTTATATTTGCTTCCTTCTAACTTTACAAATTCACTGTATATCCTTCATGCACATACTGGGGTATATTCTGTACTAATACCTCTCCTCTGACATCCCCACCGTTTTTATATACTGCATTAATATCAATGACTTTGATGGATAGCTCTAATCGACTTATGTTCCCTTTGTAATTACATATATACGTTCAATACGTTACCCAGGGACGTATACATTATGTACCAGTAAGTGACATTCATCGGAATCCACAGGGAGGCTTTCCCTGTACGATGGTCTGTCACTAATTAAGCACGCCCCTGGAGGTGGGGCATTGCCTTTATATACTTGGCAGGTATGCGGCAGCTTTGCGGCCATCACAGCGCCGATGCTGACATACGCTGCTACACTAGGTAGCGTTGTCATAACGAATCTACGTTGATGTACCGGGCATCGTGGATACATTCTATCTATTTAGCGTGCCGTTGGCTATATTGAATCCAGTTGCTACACCAGACAGCGCTTCCTCACACCAAGTGCCATAGCTGTGATTCAGATAGTGGTCATGTCAATGGTTTCCTTAGGCTCTGATAAGGCTCCTGATGAAATGCGAGGCTCTACACGCATGGAAACGCGTTGGGCCGTAGTATCACAGAGCCATAACACTTGTCCAGGTTTATGGGACAGTGTTGTTTCCAATAGCTGGCGCTAATTTATTCATAAATCCCTGAGGTGCAGACCCTTTTTCTTTTAGTAATTGAGGACAATACTGGGGTGCGTATCACCAATTTTAGCCCCCTCCTCTAATACTTGGTCTGCACTTAATAGCAGGGAATTCACATTGGCTGCATGCCTTTATATCACGGTGTTTGCCTGCTTATTGCAACAGTGCTTGTTACAGGGGTTAACTCTCAATACTGTATACTGCCCTCTGACATGGGTTTTACACCATGGATTTTTAATTTTTAGTGTGCTGCACAGTGGGAAATACATCAAAATATCTGCACAATGCATTGATCCAGTAATTACACTAGTGCACAGTATTAATCACATGCCCCTATGGTGATTTATGTTCCTTGATACGTTAATAAAAACGTTTTTGTTTTGATCCTTTTTAACGTTCCTTTTCATATTTGTGTTAAGTATCCATATAAATGGCCCACACTGTATTTCATATTTCTGGAATTTTGCCATACTGGGATTTATGTTTGGGTTCACTGCTTCAGCAGATTAACTATGTCAACAGTGTAAACTTAAATAGACAGTCTAAAGGCACGCCCGATTTATCACAGCGACTCAGGCAAGAGACCTGCAAATGTTATTCTACCTGTGCAGTGCACTGTATAAGAGGTTAATACAATTTTACTGTGCACTTGGTATCCCAAAGGCCATACATGGGAGAGAGGGGGTTAACTAGTCATCCCCATTGCTCTATTGCTGTGTAGTTGTTAGGTGTGGGCTGGTCCCAGCCTTCTATGTCTGGAGCTCGCTTAAGTCATAGTATCTGTCTGAGCGTGAGAAGAGACTGAGGGGAAAAGAAGAGAACATATTGCAGAAGGTTGAGGGCTGTTACACAGGGACAGTGCATTGATACAAAACCAGTCAAGGTAACACGACTTAGAGAATAGGCTCCCTACCATACTTTAGACATATTATTACTGTTAAAGGAATTACAACCTTCACCTGGCATTGTAGTGCCACACATGTGACACGGAATCATTGAGAGTGAGAGAGATATTGCACCCCCCTGACCGCTCACTGTGCACTCATTTTAAAGCTTTCTGATATCAAGACACCTAGATCCTTCTCTTCTGTCTTGGCTGACACGGAGCTGTCAATATGTTACTCAGACAGAGGGTTTCTTCTCCCCAAGTGCATTATTTTACATTTGGAAACGTTAAACTGCAGTTTCCATAGTTTGGACCATTCGCCAGAGAAGCTGAATCTTTCTCCATGTTACAAATCCCTCCAGGAATATCAATCCTATTACACATTCTTGTGTCATTGGGAAACTTGCCTAACAAAACTTCTCCTATGTCACCTACAAAAGATATTAAAACTCTAGGAGGACACGGTGACTCATAAGGACTCAGATCGAGGCAACAAGCATACAGTCTCTTAGAGAGGGCAAAAACATATTATTTTTTATTTCTTTCATTTTAATATGGAAAATTACATCATATCATAATAATAGAATTACTAGCCATCCATCCCCCTGGGATGAGGAAAGAGAGAGAGGAGAGAGATCGAAAAAGTATCACAAAACAAGGTTCCCCATGACATGAAGATTTTTCTTCTCAGGCCCAGTTATTGAGGAATTAGTCATACTCTCATATCTAGCCTGGAGAGTTTGAGCCATGCTTAATAAGATGGTCCTTTCAATGCACTTCCTAGTAATTACCATAATAATCTCACAAGAAGAAATGGAAAAGCTGTCACCCCAACCATCAGTGTTACCAGGGAATGTAGAAAAGTCACTAAATAAGCAGCAAAAGGCATCTAGTTCTGATCCATATCCCATTTTAACCTTCCAAATTCATTAGACTTCTATTCACAACTATCTACTAATTGGGCACAACTAATACATAAGAAAATGTCAGCTCCCAACCCGTCACATTTAGGACACCTGGAGGAATCCCTACAACAAAAAGAATATAAATCCAGAGAAGTAGAATAATAAAGCCTATATAGAATCATATATTGTGTCCTTTTGTGTTTGAAGTTTTGCGAAACAGAATATACTGAATTTAACATAATCTCTAAATCTTCAAAAAGAAGTCCCAATGTTTTCTAGAATTATCAGATACTATAGAGGCATTATGATCAATCATTTACTTACATAAAGACTGAACCCTCACGTTACATGTTTTTCTAGACAATAAATAATCCATGTTAGGTGCATTACAAATAGCAAAGTCTATGCAGGTCAAAGAAGACATTGGTCAATTGGACAATAGGTGTATCTAAGTCTTTTTGTTTATGTGGTGTATTGAAATTTTTTGAGTTTGAAAATATCTGGCAGGTTTTGGAATAAGGTCAATTAGAACAGGGGGGGTATACAAAAAATCTATTATTAAAACCGTTTGTCAAAGTGTGGTGTAAAACAAAAAAAACTATGTTTTCTTTGGAATAATTTCTCTCTGTCTTCCTCCTATAGAACAATCGGTATATTCTGCAGTTGGGAGGCAAATCTTTTTCTGTATTCTGGACTGTTTTCTGCATTCTCTACTTCCTTCAGAATATCAGGTGTACAGTGTAGGTAGTGGTCCATATCTACCCAACTGGATCTCAGTGTCTCTACGACTCTCAGAAGGCTCAGCTCCAACTATGGATCCTCACTGCTAACTATTGGCAGATGCACCTTAGTTCAGCAGCACTTTGCCATAGACAAGCTGGCTGACCACAAGGTGCTCCAGCTTCTTCTATTTATGACTTGGTACTAACCACCATTATGCTGAAAATATATTTTGTGTTGCAGCCAAGTTTGGCCTTAAAGGGGTATTCCCATCTCACAAATGTAGTTTGTATAGTTAGATATAGCCATACCAATATTATTACTAATAGAATGTATTTATATAAAATGTACCGTTTAGAAGATTTGCCTATTTGTATATCCATTGTCCCACACACATCAGTCAGGCCGTTGCCCCTAGTTACAGCCTACAGACTTTACAAATGGATCCTGCTCTATAGAGATGAATAGATCAGACAAAAATACTACAACCCTAAGGCCTCTTTCACACGGGTGTCATGGATTCAGTCCGGATGTGTTCCGGAAAATCCGCATGCATCCGCACCAATCCGCACGCAATCGCAGTCAGTTTTGACTGCGATTGTGTACGTTCGTTCAGTTATTTCCACGTGGGTGCGAAGCGTTTTAATGCGTTTTTCAGGCGCGCGATAAAAAACTGAATGTTTACAAACAACATCTCTTAGCAACCATCAGTGAATCACGCATTGCATCCGCACTTGTGGATGCGGATACAATGCGTTATTCACGCAGCCCCATTCACTTTAATGGGGCCAGGGCTGCGTGAAAAACGCAGAATATAGAACATGCTGCTATTTTCACGCAACGGCGAACTGATGCGTGAAAAACATCGCTCATGTGAAAAGCCCCATTGAAATGAATGAGTCAGGATCAGTGCGGCTGCAATGCGTTCGCATCATGCATTGCACCCGCGCGGAAATCTCGCCCGTGTGAAAGGGGCCTAAGATGTGTCTCTGCATTCACAGTGCATTCACAATACAGCAGTTACCTCAGAGCGAGTTTGAACAGGTGCAAGCTGACCACCACTACTACATGGCCGCAGTGGCAGTAACTAGGGGCAATGGCAGGGGCGTAGCTAAAGGCTCATGGGCCCTGGTGCAAGAGTCCAGCTTGGGCCCCCCCCCCAGCGCTGGTGCACCTAGCTTTTCTGCCGGCCAAGTCAAAAACTGAAAGCCCCCCTCCATGCCAAATTCTCACCCTAACCTTTTCCCTCCTAACATTATATATATCACTACAGAACATACAGGGTAAGGCTATATTCACACGACAGTTGTTTTTGCGGCCTCCGATCTGCAGATTTTGCGGCTCAGATGCAGACCCATTCACTTCAATGAACACTGTGTTCTGTCCGCATCTGTATGTCCATTCTTATTTTTGTCCATTTTGCGGACAAGGATAGGCGTTGTTACAGTGGATCTGCAAAAAAACGGATGCCATACAGAACATCATCCTTTTTTTGCGGATCCGCAATTTGCAGACTGCAAAACACAATGTTCGTGTGAATGTAGGCTAATACAGCGCCTCATACCTCTTACATCCAGTGACGTCTCCTCTGATGTAGATCTTCTCTTTCCTCATCTTCTCCTTTCAGACCAGACGCCATTTTTCATCTCTGCAGTTAGACAGAAAAAATTCTTAGTTTACTACTTTTCCATCATCCTGCGTCTCCATATTCCGTCTTCTGGACAAATCATCCTACCACCCCCAGTACTGTGCCACTAGTACCACACAGATAGTGCCCTTCAATAATTATTGGCACACAGTGTGCTAAAATAACTGCGCCCAGCAAATAGTGTCCCGTAATAGTGTAAACATAACTTTCCCCCTGAAATAACTGCGCCCCCAGTGCCCCCATGTGCCAGTAAAAATGCCCCCAGTGCTCCCATGTGCCAGTAAAAATGCCCCCAGTGCTCCCATGCCATTAAGAAATGCCCCCAGTGCCAGTAAAAATGCCCTCATGTGCCAGTAAAAATGCCCCCAGTGCTCCCGTGCCATTAAGAAATGCCCCCAAGTGCCATTAAGAAATGCCCCCAGTGCCAGTAAAAATGCCCCCAGTGCTCCCATGCCATTAAGAAATGCCCCCAAGTGCCATTGAGAAATGCCCCCAGTGCCAGTAAGAAATGCCCCCAGTGCCCCCATGTGCCAGTATCAAGTGCCCCCATGTGCCAGTAAAAATGGCCCCAGTGCCTGTAATAATGCCCCCAGTGCCAGTAAAAATGGCCCCGTGCCCCCAAAAATGCCCCCAGTGCCCCCATGTGCCAGTAAAAATTCCCCCAGTGCCTGTAATAATGCCCCCAGTGCCAGTAAAATTGCCCCAGTGCCCCCCCATGTGCCAGTAAAAATGCCCCCATGTGCCCCCAATAGAGCTCCCTCCGATCCAAGACTACAACAATAAAAAAAAAAAAAAAAAACACTTATACTTACCTCCATGGAGCTGCCAGCGATGCGATGCAGGCCTCTTCCGGCCTGTGTCCCGCGCTGTACGCCTGCAGCCTATCAGAGGAACGGGCAGGGGAGACTCCTCTCCCTCCCCTGCCCGCAGTACAGGCATCTGTATCGCCGTCCTGAGGACGGTGATACAGATGACTATGGAGATGAGCGCTTCCACAATGGAAGCGCTCATCTCCCTCTGCCCCGCCTAATTGGTGGTGCGGCCCTGCAAGTGGCAAGGGGGGCCCTCGGGGCCCCCCTGGCTTAGGGGCCCGGTCGCAACTGCGACCGCTGCGACCCCTATAGCTACGCCACTGGGCAACGGCCTGACTGATGTGTATGGGACAATGGATATACAAATAGGCAAATCTTCTAAACGGTACATTTTATATAAATATATCTAACTATATAAACTGCATTTGTGAGATGGGAATATCCCTTTAAGAGCCAGATGTCCAATCTATCAAGACGTTATAGCTTTTTAGGTTTATGACTATGTATGAGGGTTTCTACAGTTGCAAAAATAAAAAAATGTATACATTGTCATGAGGCATTTATTTTTACATTTTTTTTACCTTTTGTTTTTTATCTTTCAGGGTATTGTGGGAATTATTGAAAATGGCTGCAAGCAATTTGTCCTAGAATGTGAATAGGATCAGTTGCATCCCCCTGCAGAGCTGCCATGTGGTGGTAAGGCGGGGGGCCTCACAACACACCATGCTCTCGTTCCAGTATGCCCCAGAAGAAGCCAATAGTGGGCGAAACCCTGGGTCGGGTGTTTTAACAATGTTCGTTACATGGTTTTATACTTTGGACTTTCGTGAGTATAGATTAAACCTATGATTTTATCTGTGCCTGTCAATCTCCTTGCTTATTCTGCCTAGTTTTTTTTTTTTTTTTTAAACTGTTTATTTTAGTGGCACCAATAAAAGTGCACCATTTTTTCAAACATTTTACAGGTACATACAAGAAATATCATGACACATGCCACAGAAAAAAAGCGTAGAACAAAATGGGAACTAGACCCAGACACGGGTCAAGACATGGTAAAGAGGAAGTGTCCTTAAGGCAATAATACAGTGGGTGCATGAGTAAAGTCCATAACTCAAATCAGTTTCGTCATTTTTGCAACCATACTATATGTCTATATCAGAGAACAGAAAACAACAACACCACACAAAGACAGAGGGAGGAGGGTGGGGATAAAACACAAGTGGGAAAGATGGTGCTAGGGGAGTCAAGGGTATGATGGGTGCTCGTCCCACGGCTGCCACACCGCATTAAACTTATCAAGCGAGTTATTAAGGGAAGCCGTGCGGTAGTCCAGGGATCTAACTTCTCTAACCCTGGCTAGAAACATAGGCACAGATGGGGGAGTGGTTTGTTTCCAGGACTTAGCTATAAGAGATTTAGCAGCTGTACACAGGAGGAGAAACAACTTGGAGGCCTGACTTCTCATCCCCTGAGGAGGGAGATTAAGCAGAAAAGTTTTGGGGTCCAACTCTATCGAGGTGGAGAAGAGCGACTGGATCACCCCCCTGACACCCTGCCAGAATGGAATAATTAATGAACATGTCCAAAAAACATGGTATAGGGAGCCAACATCTCCCAGGCAGCGCCAGCAGACTGAAGGAATGGCAGGATTCAGGGAATGGAGAAGAGCTGGTGTATGGTACCAGTGCATGAGCAGCTTATACTGCGTCTCTTTGTAAGTGGTACAGATAGATGATTGTGCTGCTCTATTCCAGATGATCTGCCAAGCCGAGTGAGAGATAGGGGATCCAATGTCCCTGGCCCATTTGTCCATATATTTATGATGAGGGGTTTCATCATCCCTCGGGTAAGCCAGGAGGTGATATAACACGGAAATCAAACCTTTTGTGTCCGTACCCGAGCGGCACAGTCGTTCAAATCTAGTGGGAAGCGAGACATGAAGGGTCCCGAAAAGGGAGCTAACGTAGTGGCGGACCTGTAGGTAGTGAAAGCTTTCTGATCTCGGTAAGTTAGCCTGTTCCTGCAACTGCGCAAAGGACTTAAATGTCAAACTAAATACATCAACAGCATCAGCAATCCGAAAAAGACCCAACGACGACCAGACGCGGACCATAGGAGCAGTCAGACTAGAGGGTATAGCGGGATTATATAGGAATGAAATCATTGAAGAGAGTTGAGACGCAAGAGCAAAGCGTTTACTACAGCAATCCCAAATTTGCTTAGTAAAGGCCATGGGGCCCAACAACGGAGAATGGGAAGATACTGACGTTTGTTGCCATAATAGGGTGTTCTGGTGCATAGGGGCCAACCACAGTTTCTCTATCTCCACCCATTTAGTGTACGCGTGAAGGGAGGCCCAAAATGGTATAGTTCTTAGATGGGAGGCCCAGTAGTAATGTATGATGTTGGGGACCGCGAGACCTCCTCTGTCTGTAGAGGCAAACATAACTGAGCGGGGAATACGGTGACGCCTACCCTGCCATATAAAATCAAAGATAGCTTGCTGCATTCTTTTAAGGTCAGCCATGGGAACACGCACAGGAAGTGTTTCGAAATAGTAAATGAGCTTCGGGAGCAGGGACATTTTCACTGCAGCTATGCGACCCAGAAGGGATAGGTACAAAGGCTTCCACTTATTAAGCAGAGTTCTGAGTTCTATTCTGCCTAGTTAATGCCTGCTGGATAAGATCTAACATTGCATGGTGTGAATACCCATGAGCAAGTGAACATCTATTCTGAGCTCAGCTGGGAGTAACTTCCTACCACTGGTGTGGTAAGCAGTGATTGCGAGACATCTGTGCCAAGTATGTATGTGGAGAAGGTGGAAGGAGATACAGGACTGAATAGGAGGCCTTCTTACCTTCATCCGAGGTGGTGGTGAGTCCCCAAGACCTCTGTCTTACTATTGGAAGAGATGTTTAGAGCCAGAGATACTTTCGTTTTTTTTTTTCCCTCTGGTGTCTGCCTCCATTTTACAGCCCTTAGTGTTGCTGTCAGGCTACTCAGCCTGATGGCTTATTGTAGGCAAGATTACATCATTACTATCTGTTGTAGAGCAGGCACTCCTGTCCACGATTTGCCATCATTGCTGAGCAGCCTGACGGGAATGGGGAGCAAGATCACTGTACAATAGATATGGATTATGATGCTGCTCACCATTCTTGTCAGACTGCTCAGTGTTTATGGCAGTCTGCCATTGCCATACTATTTTTTTTTTTTTGCCAAAATCCCAGACCCTCAGTGAACACTAAGTCAGTCGGGAGTTGCTAGTTGCTTTCGCAAATGGATCAGGCATAGCTGTCATGGCTGCGTTATAAACAGAGGCTAACTCACCCAAAATAATTGTAATATTCTAAACCTTGTCCTTTTTCAGAAAGGAATTAGGGTTTGTACATCCCAGAAACATTGTGATCTTTATAGGCAGATCCATGGAGTATCACATGATAGAAGGCATATGACCGAGAACATGGTTCATAGACTATTGAGAAAAGAAACATTTTACATAAGACTGTTCTTCAAGAAATCGCCGTATACCGCAGGACAGTTCTGGAGAAGAAAACCTTATTATACGAATAAACAGATTTTATGTAATCTACTGTTATATAAGTGTCAGAGTGAAGCTGTACAGAGGGATACAAGCTGAAACCTGATTGCAACAGAGTCTGTTATATAAACTGATAATTTTGCGCTCCCTTAAAAGGCCTTTTTAACTAAAATTCCTACATGTCTGGGTGTTTTCATTGTGCAATAGGTTTTCTGCGTGTGTTATTGCAGGTAAAAAGTAAAAATAATAGTAACAGCCCAAGTCCTGCTTAGGCTACAATCACATGACCGCAGTGTTTTACAGATCCGCAAAACACGGATACCGTTCCGCAATTTGCGGACAGCACATGGCCGCTGCTATCATAGAAAATGCCTATTCTTGTCCGCAATTGCAGACAAGAATAGGACATGCTCTATATTTTTTGTGGGGCTGCACGGTGTGTTTTCCCGCATTTTTTGCAGCCCCATTGAAATGTATGGGTCCGCACCCGTATCCGCAAAATTGCGGAACGGATGTGGACCCATTCATACGGTTGTGTGAATGTAGCTTTAGGCTGTGTTCACGATTGTGTTGTGATTTCCGTTTATTTGGAAACCATGATGCATAGCCGAATTCATCGTGTGCCCGATATGTTTCCTATTTCCTTGACTGGAAAAATGATGCTGGATGCTGCGTTATTTCTGCCATCAGATCTGCCATTATTGTTGACAAATGCTGCTTTGGTCGGCAGTGTGAACAGAGCCTTAAAGGTGTTATGACAAGATTTAAATGTATCCCTTGTCCACAGGATACCACTGGAACCCCCACCGGCAACGAGAATGGAGTTCCTGTGTCCCCCAGCATGAATGAATTGGTGATCGAATATACCATATTTTCGCTTAATAAGACGCACCTGATGATAAGTCGCACCCCAGATTTTAGAGTAGGAAAATAAGAAAAAAATATTTTTTATCACACCTCATATCAGACCCCCCATAAATTTCAGGACATCACATCAGACCCCCATATCAGCCCTCCATGCCAGAACCCCATCAGCCCTCCATGTCAGACCCCCATCAGACCTCAGATCAGCCCACTGTGCCCCCATATCAGCTCACTGTGCCCCCATCAGACCTCAGATCAGCCCCCATATCACCCCACTGTGCCCCCATATCAGCCCACTCTGCCCCATGAGACCTCAGATCAGCCCCATATCAGCCCCCTTTACCCCCATCAGACCTCAGATCAGCCCATCAACCTCCATATTAAATGAATATGGCCCCATCAGACCTCATATTAGCCCCTTCTATCCCCATCAGACCTCAGATCAGCCCATAAGCCCCCATATTAAATAAATATGCCCCCATCAGACCTAAGATCAGCCCACCCAGCCCATAAGGATAAAATAAAAACCTATCTTACCTGTCCTGCACCGCGGCTCCGCTCCTGCGCTCCTCTGGCATCTAAGGCCGGCGCTGCACTGTCACCTGACTGCGTGCAGCGTCAGTTCATAGTGCGCGCACTACGTCCTGACGCTGTACGCAGTCAGGACAGTGCAGAGCCGCCCCAGGAAGACAGAGGAGTGCAGGAGTGGAGCCGCGGCGCAGGACAGGTAAGAGAGGTTTCTATTTTATCCTTATGGGCTGGGTGGGCTGATCTGAGGTCTGATGGGGGTCCCGTCACCTTATACATACAAGTGAGCGCTTCCACTTGTATTCGCTTTATAAGACGCACCGCAATTTCCCCTACTTTTGGGGGGGAAAAGTGCGTCTTATAAAGCAAAAAATACAGTACCTGTTTCATATCCATTCATCCTCCATGAAACTCCTGAAGATAACTAAATGGGACAGTCTGACCACCAGTGATCAGACACGTATCCCTTCTTGTGAGTAGGGGATATGTTTAAATTGTGACCAGCCCCTTTAAGGCTGGACTCACACACAAGGCAGAAGCAGCATCCATTGATAGTATTGGATAGTTTAATGAACAAAATAGTGCTGCATGCCATGTCATTCCTAATGTCAAAGCCACAGGAACTATAGGGAAAGTGTAGGCACAACCTCTTTAAAGGCCATCTGTCAGCAGATTTGTACCTATGACACTGGCTGACCTGTTACATGTGCACTTGGCGGCTGAAGGTGTTGGTCCCATGTTCATATGTGCCCAAATTGCTGTGATAAATGATGCTTAAATATATGCAAATGAGCTTCTAGGAGCAACAGAGGCGTTACCATTACTTCTAGAGGCTCTGCCTTTTCTGAAGCTGCCACGCCTTCTGCACTTTGATTGACAGGACCAGGTAGGTGTGATCATATTTACACTGCCTGGTCAATCAAAATGCAGAGGGCGTGACAGTTGTAGACAGATTTAATATATGCAAATATGCCATTACCTCTAGGAGTAATGGCATATTTGCATATATTAAAACATAATTATTCTTGGACACATATGGACATGGCACCAAAACAGATGTCTTCAGCTGCCAAGTGCACATGTAACAGGTCAGCCAGTGTCATAGGTACAAATCTGCTGACAGATGTCCTTTTAATAGTGAAATTGTCCATAAAGACTAAACCAAATAGCAGATCATCTTTAACCATTTGTATTCTATTTTGTAATTAATTTTGCTTATTATATTGTTTAGCATTGGGGCTAAAACAAGGAGTTGGTAACGACTGCCTGGTATGGTTTGCAGCAAAAATGAAATTAAAATGCAATATGCCATAAATCCCTGAAGCACAAATTGTGCCTCCCCAATCTGTGTGCTGCCCCCGCCCTGGGATTGAATGGGCTACAGTTTCATAAAAGCCCAGGGCCCCTGTGTCACTGCTCTCATGGCTGCTTATTCTCAGCTTATAAAAGTATATGATCTTTAGTTGATTGGCCGTCATGTTAAGTGCCCACAGCAGCGTAAATGATAATATACCAGGGCAATAATGCTGATTTATGTACAGTGCATTGGTCATGCAGAGTACCTATAAGTGCGGGAAGTTCATGGTTATCATAGGAACATTGTGGGGAACCAAGTAACAGTTCACACATATAACTGTCACCATTTAAAGAGGTTTTTCAAGATTACTATGGTTTTTAACAGATATAATCATGTAGTTCCTTACCTCATGTACATCTTCCCTAGAGCCAATAATTCAAAATTTTATTCGCCGAACATTTGTCGAACTTTTCATAAGATTCGTATATTCTACGAATCTGTGTACAAACCATATGTTATTATGTGGCGTTTAGCGAACATTCGTGCACTAATAACGAACGTTCAGTTTTAAAAGGTACCCAACTGAACACGTACGCATGAGCGTACAAATTGCGTACAAGAATGACGGGCTTTGCTGGAGAGGAATGGTGGAGCAGGAGGAACGCTCTGAGTCTGACCCCTGGCTACATACTGTATCAGCAGATGACAGCAGATCATCCGGCTGTGACTGAGATGAGCGTGCCATCCACTCCACTACCTCATCCACTTTCTCCTCCACTACAATTTTGCGCCTTCGTGGGTTAGCCTGGTGGAACACCGGCCAAGTATTGCTAATACTGCTAGTCGATGCTCCGGCTACAGGTGTCACGAGTAGGCCTGCGTCTGGAATCAGACGTTCTGCACGGCTTTCGAAGTGACATATTTGACAGGCTTTCCCTTTGTTTGTGTGCTCTTCACCACACCTCTTCCCCTCAGCTGTCGCCGCTTGGCAATCAGCTTTCCCCTATTTACCCCTTCTTCTCCCAGTATCCCTTGCGGTTTATATCTTCTACCTACTGGGTTGAGAGTGGTGTGGATCTCGGCTGAGATCCTGTTGCTGAGTTCGGCCTAAGTTAAGTTTTCTTTCTTCTTTTGTTGTTTTCCTGTTGGAGTCTCCTGTTCCTCCTTACGCTTGGAGGAACGGGTGTACTCTCTTGTGTCACTAGCCTGCAGGGGTTCCTAGGGTGTATTTAGATTAGGTTCCTGTGTATGAACATTCCTACCCTCCAGGATTGTTCATACTGGTAGTCAGCCTAGGGCCTAGTCTCAGGGTCCTCTGCAGGAGGTGACCGGTTCCCTGGTTTTGTCTGTCCCCATCCCTCATACGCTCGGTGTGGCTTTTCCCCCCACACCAGAGCGTGACATTATAAACCGCCCACTAACAAAAATTTATGTCATTTTTGTGCTGACATGGATGCTATTGCTACACTGGCTGAACGGCTGCAGGGACTCAGCTTGGAGGTGGCTGACATCCGCAACCAGATTCAGAGACCACAGGCTGGTGGTTCTGGGGGTGCTGAGTGTCAGGCCTGTTTGGAGCCTAAGGTCCCCCTCCCGGATAGATTTTCTGGGGAATGTGATAATTTTGTTCTATTTAGGGAGGCGTGCAAATTGTATTTCAGACTGCGTCCACATTCTTCTGGTAATGAGGAACAGAAGGTTGGTGTGGTCATCTCGCTGCTTAAAGGGGATGCGCAGTCATGGGCCTTTTCTCTACCGGCCGGATCGCTGTCTCTCCGGTCGGTAGATGAATTTTTCAAGACCCTAGGGATTATCTATGATGACCCGGATCGTATCTCCCTGGCGGAGACCCAGATACGTAACCTTTGTCAGGGTGAGCGGCCGGTTGAGACTTATTGCTCTGAGTTTCGGAGGTGGGCGACCAATACTGAATGGAACGATCCGGCTTTACGTAGCCAATTCTGTCAAGGTTTGTCTGAAAGGCTGAAGGACGCTTTGGCCTTTCAGGAAACTCCTGTGTCTTTGGAGGCCGCTATGTCTCTTGCTGTGCGCATGGATAGGCGCCTGAGAGAGCGATCTAGGGGCCCCCGCTCTCAGGACGTACTATCACATAGTGTACCGGCTTCCTATGACACTTTGGGTGAATATTCCCCTAGGTTGATGTCTGGGGATGAACCTATGCAATTAGGGGGAGCCACTCCTGTATCCACCCGTAAACATCTTGGTAATAAAAAGGGAGTGTGTTTCTTCTGTGGTCAGAAAGGACATTTTATCAATGTATGTCCATGCTTCCTGTCTCTAAAAGAGAGAAAGGAAAAGGGGGCGTTGAATTCTCATCTCACTCTTGGGGGGGTGGGTAGGGAGACTGAAGATGTGCATTTGTCTTCATCCTGTAGTACCCGTTTTCTCCTGACTGCCGAGGTGGCGCTAGAGTCAAAAGTTGTGAAAATTGAGGTGTTTATTGACAGCGGGGCAGGGGTGAACTTGATTGATGCTCAGTTTGTCCGTATGCATGGATTGTCGCCAAGTTCTTTGGATAAGAGGATTTCTGTGTTCGCCATTGATTCTGCACCTCTCTCTCAGAAGTGTTTGTCTCAGATGGTGCATGATATCAAATTAAGAGTGGGTGAATTTCATCAGGAGCTTATTTCATGTTTTGTGTTGGAAGGTCTTCCTGCTCCTGTGGTGTTGGGTTTACCGTGGTTAAGCAAACATAATCCGTCCATTGACTGGCATACTAGACAAATTGTGGATTGGGGCGATTATTGTGTTGACAATTGCCTTAATACATCTTTTTCTGCTTTAACCACTAAGACTCTTCCTTCTTTTATATCGGATTTCTCTGATGTATTTTTCTGAAGGTGGATGTCAGGATTTACCCCCTCACCGGGAATACGATTGTCCTATCAATCTTATCCCTGGAGCAAAATTGCCCAAATCTAGACTATATAACCTTTCTGGACCTGAGAGGTTTGGCCAAAGGACATATTAGGCCTTCCAAATCTCCGGTGGCAGCAGGGTTCTTTTTTGTTAAAAAAAAGGACGGAACCCTTAGGCCATGTCTGGATTTCCGTGAACTCAATAGGATTACTGTCCGTGATCCATATCCCCTTCCTTTGATTCCTGACTTGTTCAACCAGATTGTGGATGCCAAGGTGTTCTCCAAGTTGGACTTAAGGGGGGCATATAATCTGGTCAGGATCAAAGAAGGGGATGAATGGAAGACGGCCTTTAACACTCCTGAGGGCCACTTTGAGAACCTGGTCATGCCTTTTGGGTTGACCAATGCTCCTGCTGTCTTCCAGCATTTTGTTAATGACATTTTTCATCATCTTGTGGGGAGGTTTGTAGTCGTGTATTTGGACGACATACTAATCTATTCTCCAGATATTGTGACACATCAGGATCATGTGAGGCAGGTGTTGCAAATCTTAAGAGATAACAAGTTGTATGCAAAATTAGAGAAATGTGCTTTTGCTGTACATGAGGTGCAATTCTTAGGATACCTGCTTTCATCTTCAGGTTTTCGTATGGATCCAGAGAAAGTCGGTGCGGTTCTGAACTGGGACCGACCTGAAAATCTGAAGGCTCTTATGCGATTTTTGGGGTTCACCAACTATTACCGAAAATTTATTAAGAACTATTCGACTATAGTTAAACCCTTAACTGACATAACTAAGAAAGGGACGGATGTCTCTGTGTGGTCTGATGCAGCATTGCAAGCCTTCTCCGCTGTAAAGGAGTGCTTTTCTTCTGCCCCTATATTGGTGCAGCCAGATGTGTCACAACCTTTCATTTTGGAGGTTGACGCATCCGATGTGGGGGTAGGAGCTGTGTTATCACAGGGCCCGTCACCTGGTAAATGGCGCCCATGTGCTTTTTTTTCGAAAAAACTCTCTGCGGCGGAGAGAAATTATGATGTGGGTAACAGAGAGTTACTGGCCATTAAGTTGGCTTTTGAGGAATGGCGTCATTGGTTGGAAGGGGCGATTCATCCAATCATGGTATTCACGGATCACAAAAATCTGGCTTACCTGGAGTCTGCTAGACGACTTAATCCGAGGCAGGCCAGATGGTCTTTGTTCTTTACCAGATTTAATTTCATTGTCACATACCGTCCTGGGGTTAAGAATGTGAAGGCAGATGCCTTGTCACGTAGTTTTCCCGGGGGTGGGGATTTTGAAGATCTGAGCCCTATATTGTCTGAAGGAGTGGTGATATCCGCTCTTTACCCTGATCTTGAGGCTAAAGTGTTTGAGGCCCAGGGAGATGCGCCAGAGTCTTGCCCTCCCGGGAAGTTGTTTGTTCCTTCGGATTTGCGTCATAAGGTGTTTGAGGAGCATCATTCTTCGGTGCTTGCGGGACACCCTGGGAGTAAATCCACTGTCGACCTCATCTCTCGTAGATTCTGGTGGCCTGGGCTGCGTAAGTGTGTTGAGGAATATGTGTCAGCCTGTAGTGTCTGCGCACGCTCTAAGGTGACACATACTCGTCCCTCTGGACCCCTACTTCCATTACCCATCCCGTCTAGACCATGGACCCACCTATCCATGGACTTCATTACTGATCTGCCTGAGTCGTCTGGTAAGACAGTTATTCTGGTGGTTGTAGATCGTTTTAGTAAAATGGCGCACTTTATTGCATTACCCGGTCTCCCCAATGCTAAGACTCTTGCACAAGTGTTTGTTGACAACATTGTGAAACTTCATGGCATTCCCACTGACGTGGTCTCTGATCGTGGGACTCAGTTTGTGTCCAGATTCTGGAGGGCGTTCTGTACTCGGCTCGGGGTGCAACTGTCTTTTTCCTCTGCCTTTCACCCCCAGACGAATGGACAGACTGAGCGTACCAATCAGAATCTAGAGACTTACTTGAGATGTTTTGTCTCTGAGAACCAGGAGGAGTGGTCCTCGTTTTTGTCTCTGGCTGAGTTTGCCATAAATAATCGCAGACAGGACTCCACTGGTAAGTCACCATTTTTTGGTGCATATGGCTTTCACCCGCAGTTTGGCACATTTTCTGGTTCCGATACTTCTGGTATTCCTGAGGAAGAACGTTTTTCGTCATCATTGTCTTCCATATGGCGAAAAATTCAAAATAACTTGATAAATATGGGTAACAAGTACAAATGTGTGGCTGACAGGAGACGCATGGATGGTCCGGACCTAAATGTGGGTGATTCTGTGTGGCTGTCTACTAGGAACATTAAGTTGAAAGTTCCTTCTTGGAAGTTGGGTCCAAGATTTATTGGCCCATATAAGATCACGGCCATTATTAATCCTGTAGCATTTCGTCTTAAACTTCCTCAGGCCCTGAAAATCCATAATGTGTTTCACAGATCTTTGTTGAAGAGGTATGTTGAACCTCTGGAGCCATCTCCCTTGCCACCCGTACCTGTCTTGGTGGATGGTAATTTGGAATTTCAGATTGTCAAGATAATTGATTCTCGACTTCTTCGGGGGACCCTTCAATATCTGGTTCATTGGAAGGGTTATGGTCCTGAGGAGAGGTCATGGGTACCGGCATCTGACGTGAATGCCAGTCGTTTGGTGAAAGCCTTTCACAGGTGTCATCCTGAGAAAGTTGGTCCTGGGTGTCCGGAGGTCACCCGTAAAAGGGGGGGTAATGTCACGAGTAGGCCTGCGTCTGGAATCAGACGTTCTGCACGGCTTTCGAAGTGACATATTTGACAGGCTTTCCCTTTGTTTGTGTGCTCTTCACCACACCTCTTCCCCTCAGCTGTCACCGCTTGGCAATCAGCTTTCCCCTATTTACCCCTTCTTCTCCCAGTATCCCTTGCGGTTTATATCTTCTACCTACTGGGTTGAGAGTGGTGTGGATCTCGGCTGAGATCCTGTTGCTGAGTTCGGCCTAAGTTAAGTTTTCTTTCTTCTTTTGTTGTTTTCCTGTTGGAGTCTCCTGTTCCTCCTTACGCTTGGAGGAACGGGTGTACTCTCTTGTGTCACTAGCCTGCAGGGGTTCCTAGGGTGTATTTAGATTAGGTTCCTGTGTATGAACATTCCTACCCTCCAGGATTGTTCATACTGGTAGTCAGCCTAGGGCCTAGTCTCAGGGTCCTCTGCAGGAGGTGACCGGTTCCCTGGTTTTGTCTGTCCCCATCCCTCATACGCTCGGTGTGGCTTTTCCCCCCACACCAGAGCGTGACAACAGGTCCTTTGGCACTTCTGCCCTGTCCCACCTTCTCATTTTTTTTCGAGCTCGAGGTCTGGCTGGAACTGGACCCCTTTTGCTTATCCATTCCGGACATTTTTCAATTGACTCTGTGGCCCTGCAGCCGGTCTTTGTCCTTGTCCCTGTCTCTCTCCCTGTCTCTCTCCCTGTCTGATTAATTACCCCTGCACTGGCCCTGCAGTGTCCCTGATGTGTAATATGGATTCCCTGAACAATTACACCCCAATTTCAACAACACAGGTCTCAGTCTTTAGGAACTTCACACACAGTGCTTCTGCTCGTCTCAGCAGTCGCAGCAGAAGTGATGGGTCACTGGCTTACTGAGCCAGAACCAATCAGAGCAAGCCCTGCCCACTAGGTCAGGAGACTGCTTTCTTCCCAGGCTTTTGCGCACGAATAATAAACTAACAGTAAAAGTTCGCTAAGTAATTGAATTCGTACGCAACAGCGTATAAAGTAACTTATACATAGCATTATCGTACAATTTATCGGACAAGTACGTAGCGAATGCATAGAAAGCCTTAGGAACATTTTCGAATCTTAACGGAGCGAATCTCCAAATATTCGGATTCGCTTCGCAGCTGAAAATTTCCAAGATTTGATACGAATCAACGAATCGGCGAATAGATTGGCTCATCTCTAATCTCCCCCTAATCTCCCTAATTTTCAATTTGAACTCTTCTGACCCATTTTCACCATGTAAACCGACCCCTCTGGTTTCTTTCCATCCTGTATGTGGCACTTCCTCATACGCCTGGGCTTGACGGTGATGTGCAGTGATGGTCGCTGGTGCTGGGTTTCAGAGAAAAGTCAGTGACGTAGGCAACACAGTGAGATGTCTTCCAACAAGAAAGAGGAGAGGATATCAACAGCAAGGTCTGGAGGTCATGGGCACTTGCAGCAGATGTATACGCCCCTGGGCACTTGCAGACTCATTAGCATGTGGCATCAAAGTATGTTTTTAGGACATCACTAGCACAGACAAGGGAAAGAAAGGTATGATTTTGTAACTGTTTATGAAAACTACAGAGCAATAACGAAGGTTTGATATGTGTAAATTTGCTGACAGACACCCTCTAAAGCTGATAAATCTCCAGTATCACTGATATCGCTGGGGGAACTGCAGCCACCAGTTCAATGAATGGTTCACGATGTCCTACAGAGAGCAATTCTTTGCACTAACTCTTCATTAATAGGCCATATGGAAAGGAATTGTCCAGATGGGTCCACCTCCTCAACATAAAATAGAAGTGAAAATGCCGTCATGAGATCACTTATGCAGACTCAGGCCTATAGCTTCAAGTACTAATGATCTTTTATGCACACCTAAGGACATTTTATGTATTTACCTAGTTGCCAACAATATGGAAATATGTAATTGATGCTTTTTGTGCAGGAAGAGAAGTTAAGGCTGTAGCAATGGCAGTGGTGGGTGAAGGACCCTGGAAACAAAAAAAAATGGTGGGAACCATCTTTGTATCTCTGGAACCTGGAGCGCACCTGAACCTATTGCAGCCAAATTCAGGGTCATAGGTGGTCATGCATGTGCACAACCCTCTCCATTGTCGTCTGTGTGTGTGTGTATTATAGAATCAATTATAAGACTGCCTGTTGAAGTTCCCTTGGGGACTAGTAAATGGTTAGTTTTATTAAGTTTAAAAAAACAAAAAACAAAAAGTTTTTGGGTTGCCTTTCTGTTGTCCGTAAATGTTTGTAGATCCATGAAGAAAAGTCAGATTGGTTCTTGGCTCTTTAAGCCTACAGTAATTAGTCCATATAAATTTTTACTATGGTACGATTTTACAGCATCAGGTACATCAAAAGATTCTACAGAAACCAGCTGATGTGATAAACATTGCCATCTACTGGTGGACCTGTGTACCACACTCACATTTGAAAATGTGGGAAATTATGCTTTTCACAGATGATATTGTCTATAGCAGTGTTCCCCAATTTTGTGGCTCTCTAGATGTTGAAAAACGACACCTTCTGTAATGCTGTGACAGCGTGCATCTCTCAAGGCATGATGGGAGTTGTAGTTTTGAAACAGCTAGAAAACAAAATGAATCCAGCCAGCAAAGGAGACAATATGGATAATAACAATACATTAGTAAGTGCCTTGTATTAACTTCCTCTACATGATAAATGCTATTTGCTAAATAGTTTGTATCTGTCTTTCCCTATGTCTTCTTTTCCTTCTCGTTTGTGTCTCTATTTCCTTATGTCCTTTTTTCTTTTGTTTCTGTTTTTCTCATTTTCTGCTTCTCTGTCTGAATGTGTTTGCATCTTTCTCTGTTTTCTGTATTTCTTTCGTTTTTGATGAGCGAATCGATTCTAATGAATCAAATTCATTTAGAATTTCCCAAAAATTCAGCTCCTCATGAAGCTGAAGATTCTTGAGATTTGATTTGTGTGAATCACTCAAAATATTGTCATATCAGTACAGTAGTAATCAGTGCAGCACGGATCCCGCAGGTGAAGGGTGCCGCCAGATCCGTGCTGCCGCAGGGACATGTGTGGGGCCAGAACCGCGCTCCGGCACCACACATGTCACACAGTACATAAACACAGACATATACACATACATACTTACATGCTCCCGGCAGGTCTCCACAGCGCAGGAGGCACGCACATAGGACGATCCCCCACAGCGCCCTCTGCTGGGTGCCGGGTGGAATTGTCCTATGTGCGCGCCGTCCTGCTCCTCCTGCGCTGTGGAGACCTGCCGGGAGCATGTAAGTATGTATGTGTATTTGTATGTGTATATGTCTGTGTATGTTTATGTGTATGTCTGTATGTGTGTATGTATGTATGTGTGCAGGTGACGGATCCGTCATGAACTCCATTGAAAGTCAATGGAGGACGGATCCATTCACCATTGTGTCACACCAAACGGATCTGTCCCCATTGACTTTCATTGGGGGTCATGACGGATCCGTCTTGGTGCGGATGCCTGGACCGGAGAGCAAACCACAGCATGCTGCGGTTTGCTCTCCGGAATGGAATGCTTTCAGAAGAGCTCCGTTCTCTTCAGTTCAGTTTTGTCCCCATTGACAATGAATGGGGACAAAACTGAAGTGTTTTTTCCGGTATTGAGCCCCTATGACGGAACTCAATACCGGAATTATAAAACGCTAGTGTGAAAGTAGCCTTAGTTAGTGAACCAGACCTCCCAAGTGTCTCTCTTTTTGAGGGACAGTCCCTGTTTGGACCATCTGTCCCTCTTTTCTCCTTAAATACCTCTCTTTTTGTTCTGAAGGATAGATTTGCATTGCTACATTTACAATATTGATCAAGAAAGTGTTTATTTGATTCCTATATGTATATTTGACCCCACCTTGTATATTATTTCATTATGTGAGGCACTTTGAATTTTGCGCTATTGAGCACTAAGAAAAGTATTAAAGTGTAGAAATATACAAGAAGAATGGAGTTTTACACAATGACCCATAAGTGTCCCTCTTTGACCGTCCAAAAAGTTGAGAGGTATGGTGAACTGTATGGTACATTGCTGCAGCCAGCCATTCACATCCACTGAGGCTTTGCTTGCATTGCGTATTAATATTTAAAGTTACAGCATCTAGCACCTAATTGCACTGGACATTGGCCAATTGTGCTTTTTTTTTTCAAGTAAGTGTACCAAACCTGGCCGGATGTATTTTGTAGTGTCATGATCAGCGTATATATTTGGAGCAGACTCTGTCCATTTGTTAAACAGGCCTTAGTGTCTTGTGCTTCTTTTTCTCTCTGCCTCCCTTTCTTAGTTTTCCTTTTGTCTTTTTCTTGCTGTCCCTCTAAGTCCGACAATTTTTAGAATGATAGTCAATGGTGTCAACATGCTGCAACACGACAGTCGCAAAAATCCATCCAAGTTGGATTATTGTGTGACTCTTGCGTCGTAATGCAACACCATTGACTATCACTGCGAAAAATATTGTGTGACACGTGGACGTAACAGTGAACTTCTCTATTAAAGGCACAGAGCTTGATGGTTACAAGGTTATAAAGTCTATTAAAGGCACAGAGCTGGGTGGTTACAAGGTTACAAAGTCTATTAAAGGCACAGAGCTTGGTGGTTACAAGTAGGGATGAGCGAATTGACTTCGGATAAAACATCCGAAGTCGGTTCGCATAAAACTTTGTTCCAATACTGTACAGAGCAAGAACTCCGTACAGTATTAGAATGTACCTTGGAACCGAACCCGAGTTTGGGAAATGTTTTTTTTTACAGTACAAATTGATTTATGAAGTTATTATGTGAAGTCTTCGGCTCGCGAGACTTCGCATAATAATTTCATAAATCAATTTGTACTGTAAAAAAACATTTCCCGAACTTGGGTTTGGTTTCAAGGTTAATTCTAATACTGTATGGAGCTCCTTCTCCGTACAGTATTGGAACAAAGTTTTATGCAAATCGGCTTCAGATGTTTCATTCGAAGTCGATTCGCTCATCCCTAGTTGCAAGGTTACAAAGTCTATCAAAGGCACACAGCTTGATGGTTACAAGGTTACAAAGTCTATTAAAGGCACAGAGCTGGGTGGTTACAAGGTTACAAAGTCTATTAAAGAAACAGAGCTTGATGGTTACAAAGTTACAAAGTCTATCAAAGGCACACAGCTTGATGGTTACAAGGTTACAAAGTCTATTAAAGGCACAGAGCTTGATGGTTACACGGTTACAAAGTCTATTAAAGGCACAGAGCTTGATGGATACAAGGTACAAAGTCTATTAAAGGCACAGAACTTGATGGTTACACGGTTACAAAGTCTATTAAAGGCACAGAGCTTGATGGATACAAGGTACAAAGTCTATTAAAGGCACTGAGCTTGATGGTTACAAAGTTACAAAATCTATTAAAGGCACAGAACTTGATGGTTACACAGTTACAAAGTCTATTAAAGAAACAGAGCTTGATGGTTACAAGGTTACAAAGTCTATTAAAGGCACAGAACTTGATGGTTACACAGTTACAAAGTCTATTAAAGAAACAGAGCTTGATGGTTACAAGGTTACAAAGTCTATTAAAGGCACAGAGCTTGATGGTTACAAGGTTACAAAGTCTATTAAAGGCACAGAGCTTGATGGTTACAAAGTTACAAAGTCTATTAAAGGCACAGAGCTTGATGGTTACAAAGTTACAAAGTCTATTAAAGGCACAGAGCTTGGTGGTTACAAGGTTAGAAAGTCTATTAATGGCACAGAGTTTGGTGGTTACAAGGTTAGAAAGTCAATTAATGGCACATAGCTTGGTGGTTACTAGTGACAACAAAACAGGCTCTTAGTCATTTACTCACAGCTAAGGCTACTTTCACACTAGTGTTTTAAAATTCCGGTATTGAGTTCCGTCATAGGGGCTCAATACCGGAATAAAACGCTTCAGTTTTGTCCTCATTCATTGTCAATGGGGACAAAACTGAACTGAAGACAACGGAATGCTCCTGAAAGCATTCCGTTCCGTCTTCAGACCGGAGAACAAACCGCAGCATGCTGCGGTTTGCTCTCCGGTCCAGGCATCCGCACCAAGACGGATCCGGAATGACCCCCAATGCAAGTCAATGGGGGTGGATCCGTCTGGTGTGACCATAATGGTAACCGGATCCGCCCTCCATTGACTTTCAATGGAGTCCATTACGGATCCGGGTACACATAGACACATACAGACATAAACATACACACACATAAAGACATACAAACACACATACATACTTACATGCTCCCCGGCAGGTCTTCGGAGCGTCAGGACGGCTCACACAGGTCACGATTCCCCACAGCGCCCTCTGCTGGGCGCCTGGTGGAATCGTCAGATGACGATTCCACCAGGCGCCCAGCAGAGGGCGCTGTGGGGAATCGTGACCTGTGTGAGCCGTCCTGACGCTCCGAAGACCTGCCGGGGAGCATGTAAGTATGTATGTGTGTTTGTATGTCTATATGTGTGTGTATGTTTATGTGTATGTATATGTATGTACTGTGTGACATGTGTGGGGCCGGAGCGCGGTTCCGGCTCCACACATGTCACTGCGGCAGGCCTGATCCGGCAGCACCCTTCACCTGCCGGATCAGGCCTGCCGCCAGTGTGAAAGTAGCCTTAGTGGTTATAGTCTTTTTTAGGATGCACCACATAGTGGTTACACTCTTTGAGAGCACAAAGCCTATTGGTTACAGTCTAAACAATTTAAATTTGATGGTTAAACAACCCTTGCCATTAGTCATTGTGTAACCCAATCCATTCCAAAATAGGTCAATACAAGAATGTTAAAGTAACTTCCCTGTAATTGCATTTTTTTTTAAAATATGAGAATGGTTCTAATTGTGTGTTATTGGAAAATGCTTTCATACTTGTCAGATTGTTAATTCACTATGGTGCATAATATGTCTATCAAGCTCCTATAATCCGTGTGATCTAGGTTGATGAGCCGCATGCACTGTCGATGCTACTGACATATCCTGCCACATGGCTTGTTTCCAGCAGAACATTCTAGCTCCTGTTCGTTATGGCCAGCAGTGATTTACATCCTGGATGCAAAGGAAACCATGGAGCCATAAATGGTGAGAGCCAGATGTCACTGAGCAAATACATTACTCCTACATAGGGTACATGTTGTGTGAAGGTGGAATATCACGTGTCCTACCAGGTCATGTCTGTCCAATCAGCTGTTCAATAAAACTGTGTTTAGTTATGCGTAATGCCTACGTTGTTTCCATATTCCTGCTTTATCAGCGATTATACTCTACAGGCTGAATCATTATTCTCATCATGATATTGCTGCATACTATTAATGTGCCAATCACATCATTGTTCTGAAAGCCTTGCACTTTTATTCTGTTACCATAGCTGCAAAATGGGCCGATGGAACAGCAGGACTAATAAACATCTTGTTCTTTTACAAGAACTGGAGCAGCACAGGCAGAACTTGTTATTTCCACCCTACTGATTTTTTTTTAAAGAGATGCTATTAATAAGAATAATAACCCTATATAGCAGCTGCATGGTCTGCAGTGCTTTAGTATCAGGCAAAGTGACGAAAATTGATGAGCGCCGACAACTAGATAAACCCAGATACTCACGCATATTCTTTTTTTCTAATCTATTTTTTCTGATTCTAGATTCTATTTTTATTCTATTTTCTTTAACTGATCATAGGGACATCTGTCTTGCCTGAGCTTCTGTTAACAGCATTCTGAGATATGCTTTAGCTTGGACCATTGGAACCTGAAGATGGTCTGAAGATGGCTCACTGAAATCTATAGGAGAGTTTTCTAAACATGCAGAGGTCATTGTGCAAGAAGCGGAGAAGGTGAGGCGTGAACATCACTTCTTGTCACAGGATGGATCCAGTGCTATCCTCATCGAGTTGTTCTCTTTCATTGTAATGCTACCTGTGATGATAATGAGAAGACTACTGAAAAGTCATCTCTATAGAACGGGAAGTGCCAGCCTATTATGAGGCTCAGTGGCTAGAAAGAAAATTGAAAGAGTTCAGGATTTTATTTTTAAATATAGATACTGGTATGAAATTTAAAAAAAAATCACCAAAAATGTATTTAACCTAAAATATGATTTAAACAATGGATTATGTTCCAATGACACATTCTCTTTAAATAAACTTACATGAACCCAACAAGTATTTGTGCCAATTGTATAACTTGCATAGTGATACAATGAGGGTAGCAATTTAAGGACAACAAAATTAAGTGAAGAGTTATCTACAGGGGTGCACCACCAATGAGGCCAGGTGAGGCGATCGCCTAAAGGCAGCATCAGGTAGAGGCAAGAGGGGGGCAATGGAAAGGCCATGGACAATAAGTGCTTTCATTGTGGCAAAGGGGTTAGGTTAAGAAATTGGCATTGTGGGGGGGGGATCATTTCAGTTTTCGCCTCAGGCAGCAGAAAGGTTAGGTGCATCCCTGGTTATCTAGGACTAGGTCACAGGCACTCTGCTCTACAGTTTGAGAGAAGTAATATGATCTGTGCTTGCAGTATACCATCAGACTGAGCAGTGGGATGGGAAGAAAGAGAACAAGCATCCATACATTCATTTGGGCTCCAAAGTGTAGCGGTAGTAGGCAAAGCCCCGCCGCTTTTTAGCCCGCCACACACACCCACACTGGGATGCAACCTGCCCATTTACATTCTAGGATATGTTGTGTCACGAACCAGTGGGTGTGGACCCACTGTGCCTCGTATCCTACCTCCTTTAAGGGTGTTGTCTAAATGAACCCCTCGATCTTCACAATACCCCTGATGGTGAGGATAGACTTTCTGAGGGGAACACCAGGTCGCTACCTCCTGAGGAGGATAGGCACACGAGGCAGCTGGTCCAGGCGGACCAGGAGGTACCTGTGAAGGTACCAGAGGTACAGCGGTGGTCAGAGGGCCAAGTCGTCGCCAGGAGCAGCAATTCAGGACCAAAGGATGAGGCAGAGGCGAAGTCAGACAGGCAAGGGTCAGAGCAGGCGGCACAGGTACAGGTCAGGCAATCCGGGTTGGCAACAAGAATGTCAAAGCAGGCAGAAATGGGTGAAGCAGATAGTGGAATCCGGGAACATGAGCATCAGTCAGTAACACTGGAATTCAGGCAGGAACAATGGTAACAGGCTACAAGGACCTTGACACTGAGGCATCTGGGAAGAGGGCTGAGCCACTTACAGTATATATGAGCAGGAGGGCCAGGGTTGGTCAAAGAGGTCACATGATCCAACCCACATGATCCAACATGGTCATATGATCAACCTACATGATCCAACATGGTCACAACATGGTCACATGATCCAACCTGCGCCGGCCCAGAGGGAGTGATGCAAGGAACAAGCAGCAAGCATGTTGCAGCCAGGGCTGAATGGAAACTCTGGAGCGGATCACAGAGCAACAGCACTTATACAGACAGAGCCCAGGACTGCAGCAGTGAACAAGAAGCACAGGCAACAGGTCACTGCTGAACACGGCACCCAGGACCGCGGCGGTAAGCAGGGGAACAGCGGCGCACAGCAGCCACTGTTACAGGTTGTTGGCAGCCATTACAATGAATTGAACCATTGAACAAACAATCATTAGTTAGCAGTTACAGTCATTCAAGCTGGCCACGCACATTCTATGACATCGTGTAATGGATGAATGACACAGTGTATTCATTGTGACAACGTGTTGCAGTGTAGGCTGGCTAAGGAGATGTGTGGACGCGTGTCTAGGGCCGTGTGTCCGTGCGTCAGTACACACCCTCTTTCTGTGTATGCTGGTCCGCAATGCATGGGCACATACTATGTGCCCGCTGTCTGCGGACTCATTCACTTAAATGGGCTCTGCAATCCACATCCGATGGTCCACATTGCAAAAATGTAGTGCATGCACTACTTTTTTGTGGTCTGAAAACCCAAGGTAGCACTCCGTAGAGCTTCCGTGGGCTTCTGATCTGTGACTCTGCACAGTATCTCCCCGATTCAAGGCCGGCAGATGATATATGTTATAGCACCATACATCAGAAAACTCACATTATAGCAAAAAGCCGCCATATTATTCCCCACAAAAAGTTACAATGTTCTTGAACCTGATTGAGCCCTCTCAAGCTCTGGGCCTTATATCAAGTGCTATGGCTATAGTTATGCCCCTGCATCTAACTGTATGCCAATATAACTATGTGCATTTGCCATTTTGCCTTTTGCTTCTCAACTATGCAAGGTAGAAAGCCTCTATATTAGATTACAAAACCTTCCGGGGACTGGGAGGAATGTGTACAACACTGTGCTGCCAGACTAGAAATTATATTAAAAACAGGACTTGTTCACGCTTCATACTCCTCTCATTGACATGCAGTGCATATACGCGCCATTTAGTCATTACTATTCCGCGTGTGTCAGTAGTGCCGCCCTCTAGATGCATTGTCAACAGTTCTGTAATTCTAATCAGCAAATTCGTTCAGTTTAGTCAAAGTGATTCTCATTCAGCAGACAGTGCAACATGTTTTCTGTGTGGGTAGATGAAATCTGTTTCCAAAATTGTATGTCTAGCAGCCAAATGGAAATTTGGCATGCTACATTTTAGTTGTAAAAGCAATGAGTGTGAATTAAATGTCATCACATTTCATAGTAATCTGATATATTGATTCACACATTGGTGTCAGCAGTGTCATCACTACCATTGCACGTTTACAATTTCCTTGTGTAAATTCAGTGCTACATCCTGAATATCATAATCCATCATGTCTGTATATGTATTTACATTCATTCCTCAAACATATTTCAGATTAATTGCCTTTTTTTATTATTTTTATTCCTTATTCTTCCTCCCCAGGAAACGTTGGCTGATACTTGTTAGCAAATCATTCTGATCGGACAAACCTTCAGATTCATCTCTACGTATACGTATGCTTACAAATTGTTCCAAATATTAGTACCAGCCAGGGGTGAAACTAGAACTCATAGACCCAAAAGCAAAACGAGAAGCCCCCTACTGCCTAATGCCAGGAAATTGAAGCAACAGCAGCCATAGTAGTGCTAAAGAAAGCCACCGACTTGGTATTCCCGACTAGAAGGTACAGTGTGTTTGCCCTTTACCCCTAACCCGCTGGGCCCGATAACAACTGCTATAGTTATGACCATGGTGCCAGACACGGTAGTATCCATTCAGAAATCTAGACATAGCAGTGTCCATTAAAGGGCATCTGTCAGCAGATTTGTACCTGTGACACTGACTGACCTGTTACATGTGCACTTGGCAGCAGAAGACATCTGTGTTGGTCCCATGTTCATATGTGACTGCATCGCTGAGAAAAATTAAATTTTAAGATATGCAAATGATCTTGTAGGAGCAACAGAGGCGTTGTCATTACACCTAGAGGCTCTGCTCTTTCTGCAGCTACTCTCTCAGCACAGTTCTCTGCTGGAACCAGGGGCGGATTAGCCATAGGCCCTACAGGGAAATTTCCCGCTGGGCCGATGCCCAGGGGGCCACTCAAGCCCTTTTAATGGCTGCAGGCCAGGTACATAATCATCTAAAGCTCAATGGCCACAGGTGCCCTCCTGAACTCAGCTGCATTACTGTTCCCATGATGGTGATACAGTTGAATACTGTGGTGAGGGCAGCAGTATTTTGTGCCGTACCGTGCCGCACACGTATTTGGTTCTGCTGGGGCGGTATTCTGCGCTACACTACAGTATTGCAGGCCCCGCCTACTTTGGTTGCCCCCGCCTACTTGTTTTGGCCCGTCTTCTGTCAGTTTGAACCCACCGACACCCTGGGGCCACTTTTCGTTTTTTTTCCAGGGCCACTTTAAGTTCCCAATCCATTCCTGGCTGGAACAGCCTGCTGGAGTTCTCCAGATCCGGCATTGTCAGATGTTGCTGGAATGCCAGCTGGCCCCCCAATTATGCCAGGATTTGGTCAGAGAAAAAAAACCTCTGCAGGCAACTTTTTTTGTCTTGTCAAACCACACTTTAAATCCCTAAATCTGATTTTTCTTTATTTGTTAAGCTGCCTGAATACTTTCTGTTCCATGTCACACTCTGGGACTTGCAGAGATCTGTCGTGTTGCAGGATGATTGTAGGCACAGTGGTTTTTTGAATGCTGCTGATATTTATTACCTTTCAGCTGGTGGGCAGAGATTGCCAAGGATCAAGAAGAAAGATGCAGTGACCGCTGTCTATTGATTAGAGACAATGCTACTGCTTCTTTTGGTCTTGGTGGTCACATGATCATCAGGAACCCGGCAAAGAAAGGATGCTGTTGGATCTAACTAGACCAAGCACAGAACTCCAAACACCAAAATAGAAACTAATGTGTGGTGCAAATGCATAAACCGCTGTGGTTTGGACCCAGCACAGCCTTATTAATGACAGTTTTCACTGCAATGGGTACTTTCTGCTGTAACGTCCCGGACCAGCAGAAGCGCTGATCTGGACAGTTTAACTTCTTAGAAGTAGGGGTTACAGAGGGGGCTGACTCCTGCTGACTCTTTCTGTCTCCCATTGGCACCCTACGAATGAGATCACAGGGTGTCAATGTACAAGTATGTAGGCCACACCCCAATGAAGATTCCAGGCCTGCCTCCAGCATGTCCCAAAAGGCCACACCTCTGTGGCACAGCCTGCTGGTGGATGTCAGTATAGCACTGACAGTAATATACATTTTACTTCATGAACAATGCAATGTATTTTAGAAGCTATAAAAAGTCCCCGTGTGGGTCTATTAAATGTTTTTTTTAAAAAATTAAAAAAAAATAGGTCAGGATAAGTCATCAGTATCTGATCTGTGGGGTTCACCCGGGACCCGTGCCGATCAGCTTTTTGAGACTGCATCAGCGCCCCCGTAAGCACCGCCGCCTTCTCACTACTTTCCCTAGGCCATGTGACGTCACAAATTCCAAGTAAAAAAACTAACTTTTTTCCTTTGAATAAACACTTTTTAATGGAAAAAATTGCAAAAATTAAATCTCCACGTATTTAATATTGATGCATCTGTAATGACCCACACTACACAATTATTATGTAATTTATCCTATATGATGAATGTTGTAAAAAAAAATTACAGAATTCTTGCTTTTTGCTTATTCACTACAAAAAAAATAATAGAATAGAATAAAAAGTGATCAAAAAGTGTTATGTACCCCAAAATGATACCAATGCAAATTACAAATCATCCTGCAAAAATCAAGCCTTTGTAGAAAGGAAAATAAAAAAAAATATATGGGTCTTGGGATGCAGCGATGCAAAAACATATTCCTCTTTTTAAAATTTGTTTTTTATTGTGCAAAAGTAGTAAAACATAAAAAACTATTTCTGGTATCGCTGTAATTGTACTGACCCAGAGAATAAATGTATCATGTTATTTATGCCAAAAAAAGAATGATGCAAAAGAATGATGCAACATTTGTGTGGATCTTATGTGCATTCACCCGCACAAGTGTTCCGGTGGCCTAAGGGTGCCTGTTCATGGTCCGGTATGACAGTGGCATCAATTAATGGAAATCCTAACTTATAGTTATAAATCACAATCGGGCTGATGAGTATAATGCACGTTCATACAGTAGCATACAAAGGTTTGGGCACCCCTGGACAAAATTACTGATACTGTGAACAGTCGAGGATGAAATGATCTCCAAAAGGCCTATAGGTAAAGATGAAACATACTTTTCAACATTTTAAGCAATATCAGTGTATTATTTTGGTTTTGTCCAATTTAAGAATGAAAAAGGGAAAGGAGAACCTTGCAAAAGAATGGGAACCCAAGGAGATTCAAGCGCTCAGATAACTTTGACCGAGGTCTCAGGCCTTAAATAGCCTGTTAGGGTTAAGGCTTGTTCACAGTCATCGTTAGGAAAGGTGAGGTGATGTAAATTTCATAGCTTTACAAATATCCAGACTCATTTAACCTTGTCCCAAAAAACAGCAGCCATGGGTTCTTCTAAGCAGCTGCCTAACACTTTGAAAATCAAAGTAGTTGAGGCCCACAAAGCAGGAGAAGGACATAAGAAGATAGCAAAGCGTTTTCAGATTACCATTTCTTCTGTCTGAAATGTAATTAGGAAATGGCAGTTAACAGGAACAGTGGAGGTCAAGAGAAAGTCTGGAAGACCAAGAACAATTTCAGAGACAACTGCTCGTAGGATTGCTAGAAAGGCAAATCAGAAAACCTTGACTGCAAAAGACCTTCAGGAAGATTTAGCAGACTGTGGAGTTGTGGTACATTGTTCTACTGTTCAGCTACACCTGCCCAATTATGGCCTTTATGGAAAACCTCTCCTGTGTCGTCACCACAAAATTCAGTGTCAGAAGTTTGCAAAAGAACATCTAAACAAGCCTGATGCATTTTGGAAACAAGTCCTGTGCACCGATGAGCTTAACATTCTTACTGTGTTGGGACACTAAAGGAGTATCCTTATTATGTGGGGAGGCACTAAGGAGGCACCATTACTGTGTGGGGGGCACATAGGGAATTGTGCTACATTAGAGGCATGGTTTATTGTTAAAAAAACAAATTACTCTACTTATTTTTTGCGGCTTGAACCTTCACCCTATTACAGAACCAGGTACAGTGCCTTGCGAAACTATTCGGCCCCCTGGAACTTTTCAACCTTTTGCCACATTTCAGGCTTCAAACAAAAATATATAACATTTTAAATTTTTGGTGAATTGGTCACAATTGTAAAGTGGAACGAAATTTATTGGATCATTTAAACTTTTTTGTAATAATAAAACTGAAAAGTGGGGCGTGCAAAATTATTCGGCCCCCTTGCGTTAATACTTTGTTGCTCCACCTTTTGCTGTGATTACAGCTGTAAGCCGCTTGGTGTATGTCTTTATCAATTTTGCACATCTAGAGACTGAAATTCTTGCCCATTCTTCCTTGCCAAACAGCTCGAGCTCTTTGAGGTTGGATGGAGAGCGTTTGTGAACAGCAGTTTTCAGCTCTTTCCACATATTCTCAATTGGATTCAGGTCTGGACTTTGACTTGGCCATTCTAAGACCTGGATACGTTTATTTTTGAACCATTCCATTGTGGATTTTGCTTTATGTTTGGGATCATTGTCTTGTTGGAAGATAAATATCCGTCCTAGTCTCAGGTCTTTTGCAGACTCCAACAGGTTTTCATCCATAATGGTCCTGTATTTGGCTCCATCCATCTTCCCATCAATTTTAACCATCTTCCCTGTCCCTGCTGATGAAAAGCAGGCCCAAACCATGATGCTGCCACCACCATGTTTGACAGTGGGGATGGTGTGTTCAGGGTGATGAGCTGTGTTGCTTTTACGCCAAACATATCGTTTTGCATTGTTTCCAAAAAGTTGGATTTTGGTTTCATGTGACCAGAGCACCTTCTTCCACATGTTTGGTGTGTCTCCCAGGTGGCTTGTGGCAAACTGTAAACAAGACTTTTTATAGATATCTTTGAGAAATGGCTTTCTTCTTGCCACTCTTCCATAAAGGCCAGATTTGTTGTTGTTGTTGATTCTTCACCAAAAATGTAAAATGTTATATCTTTTTGTTTGAAGCCTGAAATGTGGCAAAAGGTTGAAAAGTTCCAGGGGGCCGAATACTTTTGCAAGGCACTGTATGTGGACCTTTAAAAAATGTACTTGAGTACCCCTGATATATACAGTATTTGTTAGTATTGACACAGACAGCTGCCAGCTGCCTAGTTACTATTATCATTATTATTATTATTATTTTTGAATGGCATAATACATAAAAAAGTAAACTGATCCTCACCTCACTGATCTGCTCTTGTTCTGATGGTTGCTGGGTTCCTGCTGGTCTCTACTTCCTGCTCAGCAATGTGGACAGGCATTGGCTGAGCGGTGATTTACTTTCTGTCACGAAGCCAGAGAAAGTAGAGACTAGTGGGAAATCTGGGAAGGATTGGAATGCGATTGGCTGGGGATCGATGAGGTGAGTATCAGTTAAGTGTTTTTCTGCCATACTGACCCCTTTTACAACAATCATCATGTCTCTGATACTAAATGCTAAATGATCAGTTCTGACTAATGGAAAATGTGTACTGGAGCGAGATGTGCTAAATTTATTAAGAGGCACACACGCCCATTAGCCGTAAAATCAACTGTACGCCAGCTGCGGCCATAGATTTCCACTATAATTGATGCCAATGTCTGGCACAAATTATAGAAAATATGTCAGACCAATGGGGAGCCCAGCCCCGCTCTGTATTGAAGTTGTGAAAACATGGCATTTCTACTAAAAAATTGTCGCTAATCAGTTGATAAAACCACCCATGTGTTTACACTTTATTTCTTCTCTGTTTTTTCTTGTCGGTAATATATAGGACCTAGCAGATTGCACAGACATGTATTTCTAGCTGGAGACCAGTGAGAAGCTTTGTAGTAAGAGGACAGAGAAGTGCAGCAGAGCAGTCCTCTCCCCACCTGACACAGGTGATTACTATAATCCCCCAAACAACAGGAAATCTACTTTTTACTTACAAGAGAATGCATCAAGGACAAGCCCTGAGTACAGAGAAGAGGCTTTTACATCTTGGTAATTACTAAGGCTACTTTCACACTAGCGTTTTAAAATTCCGGTATTGAGTTCCGTCATAGGGGCTCAATACCGGAATAAAACGCTTCAGTTTTGTCCCCATTCATTGTCAATGGGGACAAAACTGAACTGAAGACAACGGAATGCTCCTGAAAGCATTCCGTTCCGTCTTCAGACCGGAGAACAAACCGCAGCATGCTGGCGGTTTGCTCTCCGGTCCAGGCATCCGCACCAAGACGGATCCGGAATGACCCCCAATGCAAGTCAATGGGGGTGGATCCGTCTGGTGTGACCATAATGGTAACCGGATCCGCCCCTCCATTGACTTTCAATGGAGTTTCATTACGGATCCGGGTACACATAGACACATACAGACATAAACATACACACACATAAAGACATACAAACACACATACATACTTACATGCTCCCCGGCAGGTCTTCGGAGCGTCAGGACGGCTCACACAGGTCACGATTCCCCACAGCGCCCTCTGCTGGGCGCCTGGTGGAATCGTCAGATGACGATTCCACCAGGCGCCCAGCAGAGGGCGCTGTGGGGAATCGTGACCTGTGTGAGCCGTCCTGACGCTCCGAAGACCTGCCGGGGAGCATGTAAGTATGTATGTGTGTTTGTATGTCTATATGTGTGTGTATGTTTATGTGTATGTATATGTATGTACTGTGTGACATGTGTGGGGCCGGAGCGCGGTTCCGGCTCCACACATGTCACTGCGGCAGGCCTGATCCGGCAGCACCCTTCACCTGCCGGATCAGGCCTGCCGCCAGTGTGAAAGTAGCCTAAGCTGTCCGTGGAGGCTGACTGGTAATGTTGAGTCATAGATTGGAACTGCTTGAATCGACAACAAACCTCTTAAAAAAATTTTTTTCAGATTCTGATGACCTGTCCTCCAGATAGATCATCGATATAAGGTTGGTGGAGGTTCAACTTCTGGCACCTCCACCAATCAGCTGCTTGAAGGGGCTGTGGCATTAGTGCAAGCGCTGCTTACGCTTCACTGTTTACCTGTCTATTGTCTCCTGAGGACAGGTTATCAATATCATGAAACTGGAATGCCCCTTTAAGGTTAGCTCCACACATAACATTTTTTTTAACATTGCAACATTTTTCATGGTATTTCTTGCATTTTTTTCTTACAAAAGCTGTGTCCAGGAGCGGTTTGGCCATAGACCCTACAGGGAAATTTCCCAATGTCCACGGGCTCACCTGAGCGCCCCTCACTGTCGCTGGCCAGGTACATAATGATCTGGTCCTCCAATACTGAGAGCATCAGGTACTTATACACCAGGCCGGTAGCCACAGATGCGATTGTGAATTCAATTGTATGGCTGTCCTCAGGATAGTGATACAATTGAATACTGCGGTGGAGCATGGGAGCCACGGGTGTAACTATATCTCATAAGGCCCGCTGGAAAAATAAAACGGGGTCCCCACCACCTAGTGTAAGAAAATGAAAACAGCAGCATATGTAGCAATAATTAAAGGTATGTATAATAGCATATATCAGAAAACCCACATTATAGCAAAAAGCTAACATATTGTTATTCCTCACAAAAAAGTATAATGTTCTGGCACCTGAAGGAGCCCCCCCCCAACCTCTGAGCCCAATAGCAAGTGCTATGGCTATAGTTATGCCCATGATGAGAGTCCTATCTCCTTGCCCTACTGTTCCCCCTCAAAGGCCATAGGTCACTATATGAGGAGGTGAAGGGACCCAAGCCACAGACTGGAAAAGGTCTGTGGCCTGCACTGGAGATGGCAACTTGGAACAAGATTCAGGTATTTTATTTTTTTCTTCTTTCCTTGGCCACCTGGGAAGCATACTGCTGGGGCACTATAGGGATCATTACCAGGGAAAGTCAAGGTAGCATGCTGAAGGTAGGACTGGCTTGGTGCTGTGGCCCAAATATCACCTCCTAAGTGCCTTGCTCCATATCTCATAGAGACATCTCATAGAGACAACTGGAGGAAGATGTGTGTTTTAGGGAGCACCTAAAACTGAGTATATTGTGATTTAACCTAAATTCTTGGGTAGAGCATTCCAAAAAAATTGGTGCAGCTTGGGAGAAGTCTTTTAAGCTGGGAGTGAGAGGTTTGGATTATGGTGATATCAGTCATAAATCATTTACAGAGAGGAAAGCACAGGTGGGGTGGTAGACACAGATGAGGGAAGAGATATAGGGGGAGCAGCACTGTGGGGAGCTGAAAAGAGAGTGGGGAGAGTGAAAAGTGTCAGAGATTTTTTGGGTTGTTGGACAGTGAGGAGATTAGGGTGGAGAAGTAGATCTGTTTGGCCAGGTGGAGGGCAAAGTTATAGCTTCTTAGCATAAATTTGTAATGGAGGAAATTTTCTGGCGTGTGAGTTTCTCTCCATAGGCATCCGGCACTCCTGGAGCAACGCAGGAGAAAGCGAGTTTGTGGTGTAAGCCAGGGCTGATTTGGTCTGTGTGTGGAGATTCTGATCATAGGGGGCGCTACTTTGTCCAGGGTGCATCTGAGGGTGCCATTATAATAATTTACAGCCACATCGAGACAGGAGAGGGAAGAGATTGTATAGAGACAATGATAAGTATAGAGGGTCAATGGCATGTAGATTTTTGAACGTGTAATAAGTAGGAGTGTGCTGGGATGGGTGAAGATTTGTGAGAGTGAATGTTGTGAGAGGATGTTGTGGTCAGAAAGTGGGAGAGGTGAGTTTTTAAAGTTGGATATTGAACAAAGCCAGAAGAAGACCAGGTCAATTGTGTTACCATCTTTATGTGTATGAGAGTTAGAAATTTGTGAAAGGCCAAGATAGGTGGTAAGAGATAAAAACTAGGAGGCAGATGGGGAGATGGGGCTGTTTATGGGAATACTGAAGTCTCCCAAGATAAGGATTGGTAATTCTGAGGACAGGAAGTGTGTCAGCCAGGCAGCAAAGTGATCCGGGAACTAGGTTGGTCAGCCCGGGGGATGGAAGAGCCTAAGGGTCTGGACCTCAAGAGGGAATGAGAGCGATGGAACGGGGTTAATGCACTGGAAAGTGCATTGTGGGGAAAGGAGTATGCCTACTTTGACACCATGTCTGTTCTCAGGTCTGGGGGTATGAGAGAAGTGTAGGTCGTTGTAGGAAAGAGCAGCAGGGGGCGCCGTGTCAGATTCCTGAATCCAGGTTTCAGTAAGGGCCAGAAGGTTAAGAGAGTTTAAGAATGAAGTTATGAATGTAGGGGAGCTTGAACACACAGACCATGGATTCCAGACCGCACAATTAAAAGAGGGAACAAAAGGTGGACGACGAATGTTAATGAGGTTAGCAGGGTTTCTATGTGAGATGGGGGAGGGGTTGACGTTAGAAGAGGGTGAGCCGGGATCTATCTCATATCTATCTATCGCCTATCCATCTATCTCCTATCTATCTATCTATCTATCTATCTATCTATCTATCTATCTCAAGAACTGGTGTAGGAAGGAGGGGTTTGGGTTCCTGGAGAACTGGGCCGACTTCTCTGTCGGCTACAGGCTCTACCGTAGGGATGGGCTGCACCTCAATGGGGAAGGGGCAGCTGTTTTGGGGGAGAAAATGGCTAGAAGGCTGGAGGAGTGTTTAAACTAGGGACTGGGGGGGAGGGTAACTACATTATAGGAGGGGAAGATAGTGCAGATAGAGACCTGGGGCAAGGTAATGGAACTGGGGGAGGAATGGAAGGAGGAACTAGAACAGATCAGAAGGAAAGGTGTAGGGTAAGAAATATACATCAACCTCTTAATTGTATGTACACTAATGCCAGAAGCCTAGCTAATAAAACTGGTGAACTGGAATTAGAGATGTGTGAGGAGAACTATGACATAGTGGGAGTAACTGAGACATGGCTGGATGATAGCTATGACTGGGCAGTTAATGTACAGGGTTACAATCTTTTTAGAAAGGATCGTCAAAACCGGAGAGGGGGAGGGGTCTGCCTTTATGTAAAGTCATGCCTAAAGCCCACACTCCGGGAAGATATAAGTGAGAGACATAAAGATGTGGAGTCACTGTGGGTAGAAATAAATGGAGCCAAAAACAATAATAAAATACTAATAGGGGTTTATTATAAACCACCCAATATATCAGAGACCACAGAAAATCTACTTCTAAATGAAATAGATGAGGCGGCAAATCATAATGAGGTCGTTATTATGGGGGACTTCAACTACCCAGATATAGACTGGGAAACTGAAACCTGTACATCTCATAAAGGAAACAGGTTCTTGGCAATAACCAAAGACAATTACCTTTCCCAACTGGTTCAGGACCCCACTAGAGCGACGGCCATACTGGACTTAGTATTAACCAATAGACCCGACAGAACAACAGGTGTGCAGGTCGGGGGACACCTGGGAAACAGTGACCATAACATAATAACCTTCCAATTGTCATTCAAAAGAGCGTTTCTTCAGGGAGGAACAAAAATACCAGACTTCAAAAAAGCTAAATTTAGCCAACTAAGAGAGGCCATAGGCCTAACTAACTGGGACAAAATCCTCAAAAATAAAAATACAGCCACAAAATGGGATATTTTTAAAAGCATCATAATATCTAATTGTGAGAGGTACATACCATATAGGAATAAAATAATAAGAAACAAGAAAAAACCAATGTGGATAAATAGAACTGTAAAGAAAGCAATAAATGACAAAAGGAAAGCATTTAAATCACTAAAACAGGAGGGGAGTGAGGAAGCATTGAAAAACTATAAGGAAAAAAATAGAATATGTAAAAGACACATAAAAACAGCCAAACTAGAGACCGAGAGATTAATCGCCAAAGAGAGTAAAACTAACCCTAAAATGTTCTTCAATTATATAAATACTAAAAAGTATAAACCTGAAGGTGTCGGCCCCTTACAGAGTAATGAGGGGGGAGTAGCAGAGAGCGATGAGGAGAAAGCGAAGCTACTAAATAACTTTTTCTCCACTGTATTCACTGAGGAAAATAAAATGTCAGATGAAATGCAGAGTATAAAAGTAAATTCCCCTTTAAAAGTGTCCTCTCTGACCCAGGAAGAGGTGCAGCAACGTCTTAAAAATATTAAAATAGACAAATCACCAGGACCGGATGGCATACACCCCCGTATCCTAAGAGAATTAAGTAATGTAATCGACAGACCCTTATTTCTGATATTTAAGGACTCTATACTGACGGGGAGTGTTCCACAGGATTGGCGCATAGCAAATGTGGTGCCAATATTCAAAAAGGGTCCAAAAACAGAGCCTGGAAACTATAGGCCGGTAAGTTTAACTTCTGTTGTGGGTAAACTGTTTGAAGGTTTTCTGAGAGATGCTATCTTGGAGTACCTCAATGAAAATAAGCAAATAACTCCATATCAGCATGGCTTCATGAGGGATCGGTCATGTCAAACCAATTTAATCAGTTTCTATGAGGAGGTAAGTTCTAGACGTGACCGCGGCGACTCAATGGATGTCGTATATTTGGACTTCTCCAAAGCGTTTGACATGGTACCACATAAAAGGTTAGTATACAAAATGAGAATGCTTGGCCTGGGAGAAAATGTCTGTATGTGGGTAAGTAACTGGCTCAGTGATAGAAAACAGAGGGTGGTTATTAACGGTACATACTCAGATTGGGTCACTGTCACTAGTGGGGTACCACAGGGGTCTGTATTGGGTCCTATTCTCTTCAATATATTTATTAATGATCTTGTAGAAAGCTTGCACAGTAAAATATCAATTTTTGCAGATGACACTAAACTGTGTAAAGTAATTAACAATGAAGAGGACAGTACACTGCTACAGATGGATCTGGATAGACTGGAGACTTGGGCAGAGAAGTGGCAGATGAGGTTTAACACTGACAAATGTAAGGTTATGCATATGGGAAGGAATAATGCAAGTCACCAGTACATACTAAATGGTAAAGCATTGGGTAACTCTGACATGGAAAAGGACCTAGGAATTTTAGTGAACAGCAAACTAAGCTGCAGAAACCAGTGTCAGACAGCTGCTGCCAAGGCCAATAAGATAATGGGTTGCATCAAAAGAGGCATAGATGCCCGTGATGAGAACATAGTCCTGCCACTTTACAAATCACTAGTCAGACCACATATGGAGTACTGTGTACAGTTCTGGGCTCCTGTGAACAAGGCAGACATAGCAGAGCTGGAGAGGGTTCAGAGGAGGGCAACTAAAGTAATAACTGGAATGGGTGGACTACAGTACCCAGAAAGATTATCAAAATTAGGGTTATTCACTTTAGAAAAAAGACGACTGAGGGGAGATCTAATAACTATGTATAAATATATCAGGGGTCAGTACAGAGATCTCTCCCATCATCTATTTATCCCCAGGACTGTGACTGTGACGAGGGGACATCCTCTGCGTCTGGAGGAAAGAAGGTTTGTACATAAACATAGAAGAGGATTCTTTACGGTAAGAGCAGTGAGACTATGGAACTCTCTGCCTGAGGAGGTGGTGATGGTAAGTTCACTAAGAGAGTTCAAGAAGGGCCTGGATGTATTTCTGGAGGGTAATAATATTACAGGTTATAGTTACTAGAGATGGGTCGTTGATCCAGGGAGTTATTCTGATTGCCTGACTGGAGTCGGGAAGGAATTTTTCCCCCTAAAGTGAGGAAAATTGGCTTCTACCTCACAGGGTTTTTTTTGCCTTCCCCTGGATCAACTTGTAGGAAAACAGGCTGAACTGGATGGACAGATGTCTTTTTTCGGCCTTACAAACTATGTTACTATGTTACTATCTATCTATCTATCTATCTATCTATCTATCTATCTATCTATCTATTTCTCTACACAAAAGAAAAAGATATCGGCAGCACCGCACAGTATAGCTGAGGTGCAAGCCCAGTGACCTGACAACGATCCAATAACAAAAATAAAAAATCAGGCAGCACTCTCAAAAAAATAAAAGGCAAATCAAAATTTATTTACCCATGTGGGACGTGCGACGTTTCGGCTCGACTGAGCCTTTCTCAAGCAACAACCAACAGTGCAGGCAGAGTATATAAAGGTAAAGTGCATGTGCAAACAATTACATCATTAGTCAATTACGTCATCACAAAATATCACAAACAGTGCAAAAAATACCAATAAAGTGCATATGCAAATGTGTACAGCATGAAAATAGTGCAACACAAGATCATAGTACATAATCAGATATCACAGCCATGATTATAATCGTGTAAATACCATAATAAATCCATAATCATGTGACATGTTAAATCAAAGACCAGAGTAAAAAACAAACACATTTAATTAAAAGCTATATACCAGGTGAGGCATGTATCAGGTGAGGATGAAGTACAGGTTCCCATACACATTCAATGATGATCTTGGCATCTGGTGAGCTCCACTGCGCATGCCCAAGTAGATAGTATCCTCAGCGTAGTATGCAGCGGCGTAAAAACTTCCGAAGCGTGCGCCTAAAGTATACGCCAGATGCGCACGCCTGGAATATACCCCCAAATTTACGCCGGATGCGCACGCCTGGAATGTACGCCCAAGTTTACACCAGAACCATACGTGAAATAACCTTTTCTTTTACTGGGAAAAAAACTTCTCCATACATACTGTGACTCAAAGTAGATATATATTAAATAGTTTCAGTATAATCAGGGGAGTGCGTCCACTGCAAACATGCAAGACGGACCACAGGGTTCTCCTGATAATTAGCCAATAGCCACAAACTGGTATCACTCAGTGGGAGCAGACGAGGGCCTGGCATCAGATGACAGAACCCACGCCGCTACATGGTGCCAGATAATAACAACAGGTCACATATCCGTGACCCAGTGAGATATCATCAACCATTCACCACCTGTGTCCCGGTTATACAGTACGTGGTCAAGCATGGCCCCCAGTACAATACACATAATAGAAAAAACAAGAAAGAGAGGTATGTTCACAAGCAAATCAACTTCATCAATAATTAGGGTCCAATGCGCTGTGGATGTCCCAAATCCAGATATCTCATTATGGGGATCTTCCTGTAACCTCATCCTCCAATATCTTCACCATGATACATACTTCCTATAAGGATAGAGAAAAAAGTAAGTAAAAATACTCAATATCACGAATACATATTCATGAACCAATACATAAATATACCTATAGTTGTTACATATATATCCAAGTGGTGAACAGAAGCCAAACAGGGTATCAATAGGCAGGCAAACGTCTATAGTAACACGTTTAATTTAAAATCAACATTTAGACCATATGGGGTCAAGGTACCCAACCTCCGAATCCACTGTAACTCTTTGCGCAAAAGTGCCCTTGATCTGTCACCACCTCGTCTCAGCGGTGGCACCCGATCAATAATTCTAAAGCGCAACTGATTCTCGCTTTGTATAAATTCTGTAAAATGTCTAGAGACAGGCAAGTCAAGTCGTTTTTTGCGTATCGTATACCTATGGTGATTAAGTCGAGTCCTAAGGTCAAGGGTAGTTTCCCCATCGTACCAAAGGTTACAGGGGCAAGAAAGCAAATAAATGACAAAATCCATATTGTAGGTGAAAAAATGCCTAATAGTGAAAACTGTACCACTCACGGGATGCGGGAATTGTGAGCCTTTCAGCATAAGGCAACAGTTCACACATGCCAAGCATGGAAAACATCCCAACCTCTGTGGGGCCAAAAAAGTTTGAGTAAGGTGTTTAGAGGATGGCATATCGGAATGTACAAGTTGGTCACCCAAACTTCTAGCTCTCCGGTAGGAGAAAACAGGAGGTGTCTTGAATTCAACTACATCTTTGTGGTATTTCTCTAGCATCGACCAATACTGCCGAATAATGTTGCTGATCTCCGTCGATTGTTCGGAGAATATCGAGACAAAATGTATTCTCTTCTGCGTCACTTTTTTATTGTGAGGTTGTAAGGTGGTAGCCCTATCCACAGATAATACATGTACCTTTTGTTGATGGACCAAATGCCCCGGATAACCCCTTTGAATACATTTATGGGCCATATCGTCTAGAGCAAGGGGCAGTTGAAGAGAATCCGATGTGATACGTTTAGCTCGTAGGAACTGGCTATAAGGTAAATTCCTAACCATGCTCCTAGGGTGTCTACTGTTGTAGTGTAGTAATGAGTTCCTGTTGGTCGTTTTAACAAACAACTCAGTCTTCAGTCTATCTTCATCCAATATCACATTTGTATCAAGAAACTGTATATTGGTGTTTGAATTTACCAACGTAAATTTTACATCAGGGTCAATGCCGTTTAGAAACTCATGGAAACATAGACGTTCAGGCAGTGAACCGCGCCACAGGAGGAAGACGTGTTATGTTTCCACGAGTTTCTAAATGGCATTGACCCTGATGTAAAATTTACGTTGGTAAATTCAAACACCAATATACAGTTTCTTGATACTAATGTGATATTGGATGGAGATAGACTGAAGACTGAGTTGTTTGTTAAACCGACCGACAGGAACTCATTACTACACTACAACAGTAGACACCCTAGGAGCATGGTTAGGAATTTACCTTATAGCCAGTTCCTACGAGCTAAACATGTCACATCGGATTCTCTTCAACTGCCCCTTGCTCTAGACGATATGGCCCATAAATGTATTCAAAGGGGTTATCCGGGGCATTTGGTCCATCAACAAAAGGTACATGTATTATCTATGGATAGGGCTACCACCTTACAACCTCACGATACATTTTGTCTCGATATTCTCCGAACAATCGACGGAGATCAGCAACATTATTCGGCAGTATTGGTCGATGCTACAGAAATACCACAAAGATGTAGTTGAATTCAAGACACCTCCTGTTTTCTCCTACCGGAGAGCTAGAAGTTTGGGTGACCAACTTGTACATTCCGATATGCCATCCTCTAAACACCTTACTCAAACTTTTTTGGCCCCACAGAGGTTGGGATGTTTTCCATGCTTGGCATGTGTGAACTGTTGCCTTATGCTGAAAGGCTCACAATTCACGCATCCCGTGAGTGGTACAGTTTTCACTATTAGGCATTTTTTCACCTGCAATATGGATTTTGTCATTTATTTGCTTTCTTGCCCCTGTAACCTTTGGTACGATGGGGAAACTACCCTTGACCTTAGGACTCGACTTAATCACCATAGGTATACGATACGCAAAAAACGACTTGACTTGCCCATCTCTAGACATTTTACAGACTTTATACAAAGCGAGAATCAGTTGCGCTTTAGAATTATTGATCGGGTGCCACCGCTGAGACGAGGTGGTGACAGATCAAGGGCACTTTTGCGCAAAGAGTTACAGTTGATTCGGAGGTTGGGTACCTTGACCCCATATGGTCTAAATGTTGATTTTAAATTAAACGTGTTACTATAGACGTTTGCCTGCCTATTGATACCCTGTTTGGCTTCTGTTCACCACTTGGGTATATATGTAACTACTATCGGTATATTTATGTATTGGTTCATGAATATGTATTCGTGATATTGAGTATTTTACTTACTTTTTTCTCTATCCTTATAGGAAGTATGTATCATGGTGAAGATATTGGAGGATGAGGTTACAGGAAGATCCCCATAATGAGATATCTGGATTTGGGACATCCACAGCGCATTGGACCCTAATTATTGATGAAGTTGATTTGCTTGTGAACATACCTCTCTTTCTTGTTTTTTCTATTATGTGTATTGTACTGGGGGCCATGCTTGACCACGTATAACTGGGACACAGGTGGTGAATGGTTGATGATATCTCACTGGGTCACGGATATGTAGCGGCGTGGGTTCTGTCATCTGATGCCAGGCCCTCGTCTGCTCCCACTGAGTGATACCAGTTTGTGGCTATTGGCTAATTATCAGGAGAACCCTGTGGTCCGTCTTGCATGTTTGCAGTGGACGCACTCCCCTGATTATTCTGAAACTACTTAATATATATCTACTTTGAGTCACAATATGTATGGAGAAGTTTTTTTCCCAATAAAAGAAGAGGTTATTTCACGTATGGTTCTTGTGTAAACTTGGGCGTACATTCCAGGCGTGCGCATCCGGCGTAAATTTGGGCGTATATTCCAGGCGTGCGCATCTGGCGTATACTTTAGGCGCACGCTTTGGACGTTTTTACGCCGCTGCGTACTATGCTGAGGATACTATCTACTTGGGCATGCGCAGTGGAGCTCACCAGATGCCAAGATCAACATTGAATATGTATGGGAACCTGTACTTCATCCTCACCTGATACATGCCTCACCTGGTATATAGCTTTTAATTAAATGTGTGTTTGTTTTTTACTCTGGTCTTTGATTTAACATGTCACATGATTATGGATTTATTATGCTATTTACACGATTATAATCATGGCTGTGATATCAGATTATGTACTATGATCTTGTGTTGCACTATTTACATGCTGTACACATTTGCATATGCACTTTATTGGTATACTTTTGCACTGTTTGTGATATTTTGTGATGACGTAATTGACTAATGATGTAATTGCACATGCACTTTACCTTTATATACTCTGCCTGCACTGTTGGTTGTTGCTTGAGAAAGGCTCAGTCGAGCCGAAACTTCACACGTCCCACATAGGTAAATAAATTTTGATTTTCCTTTTATTTTTTGAGAGTGCTGCCTGATTTTTTATTTTTTTTAATCTATCTATCTATCTCATATCTATCATCTATTTATCCATCCATATATCTGTCTCAACTTTCACTCTTTTAACTCCTTTGTGCTCTTGAATGTATTATTTATTCAGGTCATTTATAGATTCATAGTGTTGTTATTTCCTTTCTGTCCTAAATGTCCCTTTGTAGTGAGCCTTTCCGTTTCCTTCACAAGCAACATAACATGCTTCCTGAGAAGGTTTCTATGAAGAATGACAACGCTGATCCACTGTCACTGCTCTCTTCAGTGTTCAGTCATCAGTTTCATGGTGTGAGAGAATCCTTTTGCTGGTAATGTGTGTCTAGTGGACTGGAAATTCTAACCCCTTCACGACCGCCACTATACATATACGGTGGAAGTCCACAGTTAAAAATGGTGCTCACGAGCTAACATGCCAATTCCTTTCCATACATTTAACCCTCAGATGCCTTGGGCAGTTGTGATTACGGCATCTGAGGTAGCTTTTCCTGGGAGTTCTGTAGTCCTGGTCATTAAATGGCTTCCACACGCAGAGATCGAGGAAGCCATTCATTCTCTGTAATAGCCTGGGTCTCTCTGAAAGAGCTGTCAGTTAAAGCTGTAGTTCCTATGTCAGCCTGCAGGTGGCAGGGCTGCATAGGAACATATTGAATCTCCCATAAACTGCTATAGTAATTCATTGCATTGTAAAGGAGAAGCGATCTCAAAATTGCATATTCGGTCCCATGAGGGACTTAAAAAAAGTAAAAAGAAAGTTTTTAAAAATATATAAAAAATAAATATAAAAATTCATATCTTCCATTCCCCATAATAAAAATAAACAATAAGAAAAATAAAGATCATAAGCATCGCTGCATCCCATAGTGCCCTTACTATTAAATTATAAATGTATTTATCTCATACGCTAGTAAACGGAAAACAAATCGAAGTGGCTGATTCACCAATTTTTTTTTTTGCTGCTGCACCTTCCAGCAAAAATGGAGTAAAAACTGATCAAAAAGTCATTCACACTACAAAATTGTATCAATAAAACTAACAGATTGCCCTGCAAAAAATGAGCCTTCATTCAGCTCTGTAACAAAATCTAAAAAAGCTATGGGGGTCAGAATGTGGCAATGCAAAGTAAAAATTATTTTTTCCAAAGTTTACATTTCTTTCTGTATTAAAACATAACAAACACTATACAAATGTGGTATTGCTGTGATCCAACTGACCCATGGAATGAAGGGAACAGGTCAGTTTTACGGCATAGTGAAAGCAGCAAAAACAAAACCTATATAACCCACAAGACAAAATAAAAAAGCGCTCATACGGCTATGTGAATGGAAAAATAAAAAAATGATGGCTCTGGAAAAAAAAAAACGGAAAGGAAAAAATGTGTCCAGTCCTAAAAAAGATAAATCTCCATTGCTTCATTTTATTTCAGAATCAGTTTTACAGTCTGGTAGAAGAAATCTATAGTTCAAAAGATACAAATTCTTCCTCTAGATGGCAGTATTCTGTGAATTTTACTGTAAAAGTGTATTCTAATCTACTGACTTTTCCACTAGAGGGCACTATTCTGTGAAATGCATTCAATTGTGTTTTATAGTCACTATACTTTAATACATGGCCACTTACTGTAGAGGTGTCCCTTGCAGCTCCTCTATATTTTGTGAAGGACAATCTTTTGTTAAGGACAACACTCCAAGAACTGTCAGAAGAAATCTATAGGTCAATGCCGTAATGATGTGCCTCATAAAGTAGAATTAGCTTAGTTGCCCACAGCAACCAATCAGATTCCACCTTTGATTTTCCAAAGGAGCTGTCAAAAATGTTGTCTGTTCTAATGATTTACAGATCATGGGGATATTCTTCCCTAGGAGCAATGTTTCTAGGGGAGAACTTAGTGCAATGCAAAGATAAAATATGATGGCACACACAGGGGGTCACTTATCAATCTGGTATAAAGTAGAACTGGCTTAGTTCCAACCAATCAGATTTCACCTTTCATTTTCCAAAGGAGCTGTGACAAATAAAAGGTGGAATCTGATTGGTTGCTATGCGTAACTAAGCCAGTTCTCCTTTTACACCAGTTTGATAAATGACCCCCAAAGTGCCTAGGGACTCTTTGTGCTGCTATTAGGGTGGCCATCCGTCCGGTTTTTGGCCGGACAGTCCGGTTTTTAAACTCCTGGTCCTTCCGTCCGGCGCAATGCCAGGACGGACGGCCAGAAGTCCGCCTTTCAGGACAGGCCTTTGGGGTGTGCGACCTGTGCGGTCGCACAGGGCGCTTCACTCCCGGCCAGTTAAGGGGGCGCCCTGCCAGAGCCCGGCCTGCTCCTGTACAGCGTCTTGTGCTTGTGCCCCCCCTCAGACCTCAGATCAGCCCACCCAGCCACTTTAAAAAAACATACTCACCTGTTATACGCTGCCGCTGCCATCAGGTCCGCGCTCCACTGCCTTCCCTGCTGGCGCGCACAATGACCTGACGCTGCGTCAGGTCATTGTGTGCGCTGGCAGGCAAGACAGTTGGAGCGGGGGAACCTGATGGCAGCGGCAGCGCAAGAACAGGTCAGGTTGTTTTTTTTTTAAAGTAGCTGGGTAGGCTGGTTGAGGTCTGAGGGGGTCACAAGACGCTGGTCTGAGGGGGCACAAGACGCTGGTCTGAGGGGGGCACAAGACCCTGATCTGAGGTCTGAGGGGGGCACCAAGACCCTGATCTTAGGGGGCACAAGACGTTGATGATTGATCTGAGGGGGCACAAGACGCTGATCTGAGGTCTGATGGGGCACAAGACGCTGACCTGAGGTCTGATGGGGCACAAAACGCTGACCTGAGGTCTGATGGGTCACAAGACGCTGATCTGAGGTCTGATGGGCACAAGACGCTGACCTGAGGTCTGATGGGGGCACAAGACGCTGACCTGAGGTCTGATGGGGGCACAAAACGCTGACCTGAGGTCTGATGGGTCACAAGACGCTGATCTGAGGTCTGATGGGGGCACAAGACGCTGACCTGAGGTCTGATGGGGGCACAAGACGCTGACCTGAGGTCTGATGGGGGCACATTGTGTTGATCTGAGGTATGATTAGGGCACAAGACACTGACCTGAGGTCTGATGGGGGCACAAGGCGCTGATCTGAAAGGTCTGGATGGGGGCACAAGACACTGATCTGAGGTCTGATGGGGGCACAAGACGCTGACCTGAGGTCTGATGGGGGCACAAGACGCTGACTGAGGTCTGATGGGGCACAGTGAGACGCTGATCCTGAGGTCTGATGGGGGCACAGTGGGCTGATCTGAGCGTCTGAGGGGCACAGTGGGCTGATTGAGTTGATGGGCACAGTGGGCTGATTCTGAGGTCTGATGGGGGTACAGTGGGCTGATCTGAGGTCTGGTGGGGGCACAGTAGCCTGATGTGAGGTCTGATGGGGGCACATTGTGTTGATCTGAGGTCTGATGGGGGGCAACCAAAGACGCTGATCTGAGGTCTGATGGGGGCACATTGTGTTGATCTGAGGTCTGATGGGGGCACAAGACACTGATCTGAGGTCTGATGGGGGCACAAGACGCTGATCTGAGGTCTGATGGGGGCACAAGACGCTGATCTGAGGTCTGATGGGGTCACAAGACGCTGATCTGACGTCTGATGGGGTCACAAGACACTGATCTGAGGTCTGATGGGGGCACATTGTGTTGATCTGAGGTCTGATGGGGCACAGACGCTGATCTGAGGTCTGATGGGGGCACATTGTGTTGATCTGAGTCTGATGGGGCACAAGACACTGATATGAGGTCTGATGGGGCACAAGACGCTGATCTGAGGTCTGATGGGGGCACAAAGACGCTGATCTGAGGTCTTGATGGGTCACAAGACGCTGATCTGAGGTCTGATGGGTCACAAGATGCTGATCTGAGTTCTGTTGGGGTCACAAGACGCTGATCTGAAGTCTGATGGGGACACAAGACTCTGATCTGAGGTCTGATGGGGGCACAGATGTTGATCTAAGGTCTGAGGGGGGCACAGACCCTGATCTGAGGTCTGAGGGGGGCATTTTATACCGCACCACATTATGGGGGGCACACATTATGGGGGCATTTTATACTGGCACCTTATGTCAGGCACCAATGGGGGACAAGGGAGGGGCACTATGGGGGCACTATATAGGAGTATTTATACAGGCACAAATTATAGGGAACTATGTAGCTCAACTGTGGGGCACTAAGATTTTTTTTGGGCACACAGTGGGCATTGGCACACATTATGGGGACATTTGATTCTACTGGTGGCACTAATTATTTCTATTGGGACTTGGGAGCACTAATTATTGTGGGGGCACCCTGTCATGCTATCAGCTTAGCACAGTTATTTTGGGGAACATTTTTGGTTACACTTAGCAGCGAAGTTATTTTTTAGAGCACTGTGTGTCAATAATTTACTAAATGGAAGTATTATCTGTGGAGCACAGTGTCTGAGTATTGGGGGGGGGGGCAGGATGGGGTGTTCAAGAAGGTGGGAGAATGATGGAAAAGTAGGAAACTAAGATGTCTGTCTGTCAAATTCCGCAGAGAGAAGAGATGACTGAAAGAAATCATCATGGCGGTCTGGTCTGCATGGAGAAGATTGAGGACACAGAATGTCTACATCAAAGAAGACGTCACTGGATGTACGAGGTATAGTGCGCTGTATTCGGCTACCTTCACATCTAGCTAAGTGATTCTGGCAGGCTGTTCCAGCAGAGAACAGCCTGCTGGAATTCACTGACTACGGCACTGCTGGATACAGAATGCCCGCCGGCCAGTAAAACGGCAGCGTTAAAGCCGGCCCATTAGGGCAGTGTGTAATTGTGAACAGAAGAACCCTTGCCCTTGCCGGGCTGCCTGGGTGAAATTAAGGGTACATCTGGGTTCAACTCTGAACCCTGACAACCCCTTTAAGGTTTTCCTCACTTTTTTTTTTTTTTTGCCGGGCACTTACTGGGAGAGGGGCGTGGTTTAGCAGGTTGGGGGTGTGGTTTGGTAGGTTGGGGCTGTGACCTAAAATGTCCTCCTTTTTGGGATGAAGCAGGTGGCCACCCTAGCTGCTATAGGAGGGCCATACCACAGCTTTGTCATATGCATACAATCTAATGCTTGCCAGAAGACTATTGCTGTTGTTTCATTTAATATTTAGAAAAAAAGCATATTATGAGGTTAAAATAATCCCTTGAAATTGAATGGGGTCTGCTTCAATAAGCTTAAACCATGTCTGAAAGAACTATGAGAAATGATTTTCAGAGGCCAGGGTTTATCATATACTGGAATTACCATTTCTGTAATAAATTGAAATAGAGATTTCTCCCCAATTATCTTTAACCAGTCTGTTATGGTAATAGAAATGATTGTATTTTGCTGTTATCCTGCATTGCATTAAATCTGCAAAAATAACGATGCTCGATTGAGCACTATGATTTTGTTTTATTTCTATATGTGAGATGAAAGACTCGTTTGGCTTTGACTTAAAGGGGTTGTCTCCCCTCAGCAAGTGGCATTTATCATGTAGAGGAAGTTAATACAAGACACTTACTAATGTATTGTGATTGTCCATATTGCCTTCTTTGCTGGCTGGATTTTTTTCCCATCGCATTATACACTGCTTGTTTCCATGGTTATGACCACCCTGCAATCCAGCAGTAGTGGCCGTGCTTGCACACTACAGGAAAAAGCACCAGCCTCTCTGGTGGTCGGGACGATGGGAGCTCACATATACTGGTGATTTTTCCTATAGTGTGCAAGCACGACCACCACTGATAGATTGCAGGGTGGTCTGTAACCATGCTAACAAGCAGTGTATAAATTTGATGAAAAAATGAATCCAGCCAGCAAAGGAAGCAATATTAGAAATCACCATACATTAGTAAGTGCTTTGTATTAACTTTCTGTACATGATAAATGCCATTTACTGAAGTGACACAACCCCTATAAAGAGAACCTGTCACCACTCCTGACATGTCTCTTTTAGTAACTGCTTGCATGCCACATGTAATAAGAATTCTGGCATCTATTCTTATGACTCTATGTTGTGCCAGACTTCTATTATAAATGAGTTACTGGCACTTTGCAATGAAGGCTCACATAGGTGCTACCAGTTAGGAGTGTGTCCCTGGACAGTCTGTCACTATCCAGTGCTGCCAATGTCAGACAGTGTGGGGACAACCCCCCGCCACCCCGCAGACGCTCTGGGGAATGCTCTGCTGGGAAAACTTGGATTCTGGGATTCATGTGGATGTTACTCTGAGATGTATCCAGGGTTTGATTAGCCTTGGTGGGGCCCCCCATAATTTACATTTATAATGTAGATGGTAGAATAAGGTTGTCCCCTGAGCTGCTGCTGTATTCCTCCAACATCCACTGCCATCAACTGCTTTGTCTAAACTGGTAGACAGTCTAGTGTAAATTCTGCAGTCAATCAGTCCATAGTCTTATGTAAACTCTGCAGCCAGTCTGTAGTCTAGTGTAAACTCTGCAGTCAGTCCATAGTCTAGTGTAAACGCTCAGTCAGTCCA
>ONZH01009158.1:0-57595 GCA_900303285.1 Rhinella marina | reverse complement strand
AAAAAAAAATATTGAAAGACAAAGGAGAAAAAAATATGATTCCAAGGAGACTTCAAAGTGTCATCTAACAATTGTTGTTAGGCCAGTTGGAGGACTTTCAATTCGGGTTGAATTTATTCATTCAGAATGGAATTTTCTGACCAGTTAGTTGGAATCAGACCTGCGATAGACGGCCTATCTTGTAGCGTGCGTTATATGATATCTTATTGCATGAGTTGTATCCTATATTGTGAGTTTTCTGTATATGATAAAGGGTGTGTGGTGGGTATGAACATCTATTTTGTCATCCAACCCAATTATGCTAATACCAAGTGTTAAGTCAACTGGACTCACGTGGTACTTTTAAATTAGGTAAGAACCTATTTTCACACATTCAAATCACTAAATCCTTAGAAATGCATGAAGGTCTAGACATGTAGGGGCACAACTCAACCCAACAGAGGTCTGCTGAGCGAGCTACATTAGGTTTTCTCCCTAGGACTTAAAGGAAATCTGTCACTTGCATTTATGGTTTTTTTACAAAACGCACAGTTATGTGCAATAAAGTACCTTTAATCCATGCCTGCTTTTCTTTCTTTTCTGTGCCTTGTCGTTTTCGTTAAAAATCCTTTTTTCTAAGATGCAAATGAGGGCTGTAGGAGCCCAGAGGGGCGTTACAATCGTTCAACTGAGCCCAGTAACGCCCCTCTCTGGAGCCCAGCCCGCCTTTTTATTCAAATATATCACTCCTGTTTAGGGCCGGAGTAACGCCCATATTAGAATATCTGGCGCCACCCCCCCCGCTTGCTCCTCGGCACGGCAGCGTTTGGAAATCGTGCTTACGCTGCCGGCCGCGCGCCCATGAAATCTCGCGTGCGACACTAAAACCTCATGCACAGCGTGTGCATTAGAATCTTTCTGTAGTCTATATACCTGACATCTGTTGCAATTTTTTCTGCCGTTAATTAAGGCCGCAGTACCTCAGCTGCGCCTGCTTTATAAAGTTTGGGCATTCTAAATATTTGACATTACTGTACTTGTGACAAAGTTGCATATATATACTATATAATATGCGCAAGGCGAGCAGAAAGGGACGGGGAAGTGGGCGTGCTGCTGATAGTGAACGCAGAGGCCATGGCTCTGGGCGCGGTGAAACTGTGCCTGTTGGCAGAGCCCAAGAAACAAAGTCATCCAAAACTCCTAGCTTCATGTCACAGTTTTGCAGGGCGGCGCAAGACACAACTCTTGTCGCCGGACCAGTGCGAGCAGGTAGTCCAGTCTCAGTAGCCAAGACTCTGGGCAACAAAATCCTCACCCTGATCCTCCTTCCTCCCACCATGCAGTCTGGGCAAAGAAGTAATCCCACATTCAGCTATTCCTAGGAGCTTTTTTTAATCACCGTTCCTTGGCTTGGGTCATTTGCCAAGGTCGCTTGAAGTGGGACATGAGGAGATATTGTGCCCTGAAATCTTGCCGTTTAGGCTGGTGGACACCGAGGCTTTTCGCAGCCTGATGGCGGCGGCTGTCCCTCGTTACGCAGTCTCCAGCCGCAACTATTTTTCCTGGTGTGCCGTCTCTGCCTTACACATCATGTGTCCAGAAACATAATCCGTGCCCTGACCAATGCAGTTACTGGCAAGGTCCACTTAACAACTGACACATGGACAAGCGCTTCTGGCCAGGGACGCTACATTTCCCTGACGGCACACTGGGTGAATGTTGTGGAGGCTGGGAGCGAGTCGTACCCTGGGATGGCACAGGCGCTACCCACGCCAAGGATTGCGGGCCCTACTTCCATCCAAATTTCCGCCACCACCTACAGTAGCGGCTGCAACCCTGCTTCTCTTCCTCACTTCCCTTGCAGAATTGCCATCTTGCAGCACCAGTCAGTCTTCACTCAGTAGCTGGAAGCAGTGAAGCACAGCAGTCGGGAAGCCGGCAACAGGCCCTGCTGAAGCTTATTTGCCTAGGTGACAAACAGTACACCGCCACAGAGCTGTGGCAGGGCATAAGGGACCAGGCTGAGCTGTGGCTCTCGCCAGTCAACCTACAGCCAGGCATGGTTGTATCTGATAACGGCGGCAAATTGATGGCGGCTTTGGAGCTGGCCAACCTCACACACATACCATGCCTAGCCCATGTCTTCAACTTTGTGGTTTAGCGGTTTCTGAAAACCTACCCCAATTTGCCTCAGCTACTTGTGAAGGTGCGTCGCCTGTGTGCCCATTTGCGCAAGTCACCTACATCTTCAGCTGGCCTGGCAACGCTGCAGCAGTGCTTGCGCTTGCCAGCTCACCGACTGCTATGCAACCTGAGCACGCGCTGGAACTCCACCTTCCACATGTTGGGCAGGCTTTGTGAGCAGCAGAGGGCAGTAGTAGAATACCAGCTGCAACACGGTCAGCGCCTTTCCAGTCAGCTTCCGCTCTACACAAGCAATGAGTGGGCATTGATGTCTGACCTCTGTGAGGTTTTACGCAACTTTGATGAATCTACACAGATGGTGAGCGGCTATAATGCAATTATCAGCGTAACCATCCCACTTCTGTGTCTACTAAAAAGCTCACTGCTCACAATAAAGGCCGACGCTCTGCGTGTGGAAGAGGTGGAAATGGGGGAAGAGCCTACACAGGGTGATAGCCAGACCACCCTCGGTTCGTCTTCTCAGCGTGAATTGGAGGAGGAGCAGGAGACGGTTGCCACCGCTACACAGGGTAGCCATAGCACGTTTACACCATCTCTTTGGCGTGGATGGGCCGAAGAGGATGAGGAGGATATTGAGAGTCCATCATCCTGGTGGGGAGAGCAAAGCCTTTTCTGTTGGGACTCTGGCACACATGGCTGACTGTCACGCTCTGGTGTGTGGAGGGGGGGAGGGAATATCCCACACCATGCGCAGGAGGAAGAGGGGGATGGGGGGGAATGGGATTAGGCCTGGAAGAGTACTCCAGTCCTGCCCTTCTAACAGTATGAACAGGCCTAGAAGGTAGGCGAGTTCATACACTGGAAACCTGGGACCCTAACTGTCCCTGAAGCCAGTGACAGTAATGAGACAAACTGTTCCTCCACCAACCTGGACGAACAGTAGTCTCCCCTCAGGCCCAAACACTGGGAAGATATACACAAATAAATGAAAGGGAAGGAAGACACTTAGCTTTCCTGAAGATTGTGGCAGCAATGGTATCTCCACAGAGAAACACACACCAAACGACCAGACACCACAGAAAATATAAACCGCACAGCATGGTGAGAGAACCAACACTAAATAGACAAAGATAATTACAAAGATACCTACACCTGAAGGGGGAGGGTGTGGTGAATGTCAGCAACAACAAAACAATCCAAGGAGAACCTGTCAGCTTAACCCATGGGTTGCCAATCTGACAGACTTCCTGATACCTGTCACAGGAATGTCCATGACAGTACCCCCACCCCCCTTCTACGGGTGGCCTCCGGACACCCAGGACCAACTTTATCCGGATGAGACCCGGTGAAAAGCTTTCACCAAACGACTGGCATTCACGTCAGATGCCGGTACCCGCGTCCTCTCCTCTGGTGCATAACCCTTCCAGTGAACAAGATACTGAAGAGATCTACAGAGAACTCGAGAGTCAATAATCTTGGCGATTTGGAATCCCAAACTGCCGTCCACCATGACAGGTGCGGGTGGTAAGGGTGATGGCTCCAATGGTTCAACATATCTCTTCAACAAAGATCTGTGAAACACATTATGAATTTTCAGGGCCTGAGGAAGTTTCAAGACAAAATGCTACAGGATTAATGATAGCAGTAATCTTATATGGACCATTAAATCTTGGACCCAACTTCCAAGATGGAACTTTCAACTTAATGTTTTTGTGGACAGCCACACAGAATCACCCACTCTTAGGTCCGGACCACTCATATGTTTCCTGTCAGCCACATGTTTGTACTTGTTGCCCATATTTATCAAGTTATTTTGAATTTTACGCTTAGATGACAATGATGACGAAAAACGTTCTTCCTCAGGGATATCAGAGGTATCTGAACCAGAAAATGTGCCAAAACTGCAGGTGAAACCCATATGGCAAATGGCAACTTGCCAGTGAACGCCTGTCTACGATTGTTTATGGCAAACTCCGCCAAAGACAAAAACGAGGACCACTCCTCCTGATTCTCAGAGACAAAACATCTCAAGTAAGTCTCCAGACTCTGATTAGTACGCTCCGTCTGTCCGTTCGACCTGAGGATGAAAAGCCGAAGAGAAGGACAGTTGTACCTCAGACAAGTACAGAACGCCCTCCAGTATCTGGATTCGAACTGAGTCCCCACGAGCCGAGACCCACGTCAGTGGGAATGCCATGGAGTCTCAACAATATTGTCAACAAAAACTTGTGCAAGCGTTTTAGCATTAGGTAGGCCAGGTAAAGCAATAAAGTGCGCCATCTTACTAAAGTGATCAATTTACCACCAGAATAACAGTCTTTCCAGACGAATTAGGCAGGTCAGTGATAAAGTCCATAGACAAGTGAGTCCATGGTCTGGACGGGATGGGCAACAGAAGTAGGGGTCCAGAAGGTCGAGTATGTGTCACCTTAGCGCGTGCACAGACACTACAGGCCGAATAGTCCTCAACACACTTACGCAGGCCTGGCCACCAAAATCTACGAGAGATGAGTTCGACAGTGGATTTACTCCCAGGGTGTCCTACAAGCACCGTACAGGGATGTTCCTCAAACACAATTCAGATGGAACAAACAATTTCCCAGGGGGACAAGACTCCGGTGCATCTCCCTGGGCCTCTAATACCTTAGCCTCAAGATCAGGGTAAAGAGCGGATATCACCACCCCTTCAGACAAAATAGGACTCGGATCTTCAAAATCACCACCTCCGAAAAAAAAAATACGTGACAAGGCATCCACCTTGACGTTCTTAATCCCAGGACGATACATGACAATGAAATTGAATCTGGTGAAGAACAAAGACCATCTGGCCTGCCTCGGGTTAATTCGTTTAGCCGACTCCAGGTAAGTAGATTTTTGTGAATACCGTGATAGGGTGAATCGCCCCTTCCAACCAATGACGCCATTCCTCAAAAGCCAACTTAATAGCCAGTAACTCTCTGTTACCCACATAGTTTTTCTCCGTAGCAGAGAGTTTTTTTCGAGAAAAAGGCACATGGGCGCCATTTACCTGGTGATGGACCCTGTGACAAAACTGCTCCTACCCCTACCTCGGATGAGTCAACCTCCACAATTAAAGGTTGAGACACATCTGGCTGCACCAATATAGGGGCAGAAGAAAAGCACTCCTTTACAGCGGAAAAGGTTCGCAATGCTGCATCAGACCACACAGACATCCGTCCCTTTCTTAGTCATGTCAGTTAAGGGTTTAATTACTGTCGAATAGTTCTTAATAAATTTTCGGTAATAGTTAGTGAACCCCAAAAACCGCATAAGAGCCTTCAAATTTTCAGGTTGATCCTAGTCCAAAACAGCACGGACTTTCTCTGGATCCATACAAAAACCTGAAGATGACAGCAAGTATCCTAAGAATTGCACCTCTTGTGCAGCAAAAACACATCTCTCTAATTTTGCGTACAATTTGTTATCTGTTAAGATCTGCAACACCTGTCTAATGTGATCCTGATGTGTCACTAATCTATTCTCCAGATATGGTATGTCATCCAAATACACAACTACAAACCTCCCCACAAGGTGATGAAAAATGTCATTAACAAAATGCTGGAAGACAGCAGGAGCATTGGTCAACCCAAAAGGCATGACCAGGTTCTCAAAGTGGCCCTCAGGAGTGTTAAAAGCCGTCTTCCATTCATCCCCTTCCTTGATCCTGACCAGATTATATGCCCCCCTTAAGTCCAACTTGGAAAAACACCTTGGCATCAACAATCTGGTTAAACAAATCAGGAATCAAAGGAAGAGGGTAAGCATCACGGACAGTAATCCGATTGAGTTCATGAAAATCCAGACATGGCCTAAGAGTTCCGTCCTTTTTCTTTACAAAGAAAAACCCTACTGCCACTGGAGATTTGGAAGGCCTAATATGTCCCTTAGCCAAACTATCAGCAATATATTCCTTCATGGCCGTTCTGTCAGGTCCAGAAAGGTTATACAGCCTAGATTTGGGCAATTTATTTTGATAGGACAATCGTTTTCCCGATGTGGGGGTAAATCCTGACATCCACCTTCAGAAAATACATCAGCGAAATCAGATATAAAAGAGGGTAATGTCTTAGGGGTTAAAGCAGAAAAAGATGTATTAAGGCAATTGTCAACGCAATAATCACACCAATGCACAATCGGTCTAGTATGCCAATCGATGGTTGGATTGTGTTTACTTAACCACAGTAAACCCAGAACCAAAGGAGCAGGAAGACCTTCCAACACAAAACACAAAATAAGTTCCTGATGAAATTCACCCACTCTTAATCTGATATCATGCACCATCTGAGACAAACACTTCTGAGATAGAGGTGCAGAATCAATAGCAAACACAGAAATCTTCTTCTCTAATGTACTCGGAGATAATCCATTCATACGGACAAACTGAGCATCGATCAGGATCAGCCCTGCCCTTCTGTCGATAAACACGTCAATTCTCACAACCTTTGACTCTAGCGCCACCTCGGCAGTCAGGAGAGAATGGGTACTACAGGATGAAAACAAATGCACATTTTCTGTCTCACCCCCCCCCCCCCTCCAAGAGTGAGATGGGAATTTAATGCCTCCTTTCCTTTTTTCTCTTTTAGAGACTGAATGCATGGACATGCATTGATAAAGTGTCCTTTCTGTCCGCAGAAAAAACACACGCCCTTTTTATTCCCAGAATGCTTAAATGTGGAAGCAGGAGTAGCTCCCCCTAGCTGCATAGGTTCGTACCCAGACATCAACCCAGGAGTATCTTCACCCAAAGTGTCATAGGATGACAATACACTATGTGATAGTACGTTCTGAGAGCAGGGGCCCCTAGATCTCTTTCTCTCAGGCGTCTATCCATGCGTACAGCAAGAGTCATGGCGGCTTCCAAAGACACCGGAGTTTCATGAAAGACCAAAGCATCCTTTAGCTTTTCAGATAATCCTTGACAAAACTGACTACGGAGAGCCAGATCATTCCATTCGGTATCCATAGCCCACCTCCGAAACTCAGAGCAATAGATTTCAACAAAGCGCTCACCCTTGGTCAGCTACCTCCAAAGAAAGACCCTGTAGCTGTCCTGCCAGTGCAGTAATTGGGTCCATGTCTGCACAAAAATGGACAAAATGACGATTTTGGGCGGTTTATAATGTCACGCTCTGGTGTGTGTGTGTGTGGGGGGGGGGATATCCCATACCACCAAGCGCAGGAGGAAGGGGGGGGGGGGAGGAAATGGGATTAGGCCTGGAAGAGTAAAGGCAGTCCTGCCCTTCTAACAGTATGAACAGGCCTAGAAGGTAGGCGAAACCTGGGACCCTGACTGTCCCTGAAGGACCCTAAAGCCAGTGACAGTAATGAGACAAACCGTTCCTCCACTAACCTGGACGAACAGTAGTCTCCCCTCAAGCCCAAACACCAAAACACTGGGAAGATATACACAAATAAATGAAAGGGAAGGAAGACACTTAGCTTTCCTGAAGATTGTGGCAGCAATGGGATCTCCACAGAGAAACACACACCAAATGACCAGACACCACAGAAAATATAAACCGCACAGTATGGTGAGAGAACCAACACTAAATAGACAAAGATAATTACAGAGATACCTACACCTGAAGGGGGAGGGTGTGGTGAATGTCAGCAACAACAAAACAATCAAAGGAGAACCTGTCAGCTTAACCCACGGGTTGCCAATCTGATAGACTTCCTGATACCTGTCACAGGAATGTCCGTGACACTGACTTCATGCTATGCTGCCTTTCCCGTGACCCTCGTGTTATACGCATATTAGCGAACACTGATTACTGGTTGTTCACCCTTCTCGACCCCCGCTACAAAGAGAACTTCTCATCTCTCATTCCTGTGGTGGAGAGGACAAGTAAAATGTTGCAATACCAGAAGGCCCGTGTCGAAAAATTGCTCTACTGGCAGTAGAGTACGTAGTTCCTTGGCCACCCGAGGAGGGGAGACGAGGGGGACACACAGCAGTTCCAACAAAGGCAGGGCGACACTCTCCAAGGCCTGGGACAGTTTCATGACGCCCCGCCAGCATCCTCACCCCGATGAGCGGCCTAGTGTCACAAGGAGGGAAAAGTTTTGGAAGATGGCAAAGGAGTACCTAGCTGACCGTGTCAACGTCCTCAGCGATCCCTCTGTGCCGTATAATTATTGGGTGTTTAAGCTGGACACGTGGCACGAACTGGCGCTCTACACCTTGGAGGTGCTGGCCTGCCCTGCCACCAGCGTTTTGTCTGAGCGGGTATTTAGTGCCGCTGGGGGCATAATTACTGATAAGCGTATCCGCCTTTCAACTGAAAATGCTGACAGGTTGACGCTTATCAAAATGAACAAGGCCTGGATTGCCCCTGACTTCTCTACTCCACCAGAGGAAAGCGGCTTAACATGAAACTTAAATGTGGCTTTTAGGGTGTATTGAATACACTGTATTCCCATATACCCCTTCCTCTTCTCGTCCTCTTCCTCCTCATCCTCCATCATATGAAACAGATTATTAGGCTGCCCTCGAAGTTCACCAGCTGGCCCCGCACCATAATCTTTTAGACGGTCAGCTCACCAGCTGGCCCTGCACCATAATGTTTTAGACGGTCAGCTCACCAGCTGGCCCTCAACCATAATGTTTAGACGGTCAGCTAAGCAGCATGTCACCCATAATGTTTTAGATGGTCAGCTCAGCAGCATGTCATCCATAATTTTTTATACGGTCAGCTAAGCAGCATGTCACCCATAATGTTTAAGACAGTCAGCTCACCAGCAGGCCCAGAACCATAATTTTTTAGACGGTCAGCTCACCAGCAGGCTCTCAACCATAATGTTTAGACAGTCAGCTAAGCAGCATGTCACCCATTATTTTTTTATAGGTCAGCTCAGCAGTATGTCACACATAATTTTTTATACGGTCAGCTCAGCAGCATGTCACCTATATTTTTTTAGACGCTCAGCAGCATGTCACCCATAATGTTTTATACGGTCAGCTCAGCAGCATGTCACCTATAATTTTTTAGACACTCAGCAGCATGTCACGCAGAATTTTTTAGACGCTCAGCTCAGTAGCATGTCACCCATAATTTTTTAGACTGTCGGCTCAGCAGCTGCACGTCACCCCTATTGTTTTTGAGTGTCAGCAGCAGGTCATTAATCATAATTTTTCAAGGGTGTGTCTGATGCCCTCCTTTATGTGTAATAAAGGGGGTATTAGAGAGCATGTTCCTTGTAATTTTTGGCAGCCCTATCACTTTGTGCATCGGCTTTATGAGTGTAGGAGTCCCACGTCATGAACAATTGTACCACAATGCGAATGAGGCTCTCCTTTATGTTATATACCGGTTGTATCAGAGTGCCTCTTCCTTGTAATTTTTGGCAGCACTCATAAAGTACAAGTAAATATATTTTTCCTATTTCCCTCTAAAATCAATGATATCTTCTGTTTTTGGGGGTATTATTGTCATTCCGTAAAAGTGGCGTAATAGTTAGACATCATCGTTAATAGCCGTGACTTCGGTGTCCAAGATGCATCCAGACATCCTCTCCATGGTGTTCCCTAACCATTTCAGTGGTGTTTCCACCATTGTCTCACGTATCCCTATGAACCAGACACCCTCCCCTCTGCAGAGCAAGGGGTGCCTGGTGTTTTCCCATTGACTTCCATTATACTCGGGTGCTCAGCCGAGCACTCGAGCACCAACTGGTGTTCGGCCAGAGCACCCGTGCATCGCGGTGCTCGATCATCACTAGTAAAACATAGAGCGGTGGTCTCGGAAATGCAGTGTAATCACAAGTACTCACTCCATTCACTTGGAGCCACTGCAAAGGAGACGCCGCCGAATGTAATGAAAAGGAAGCAGTGCTCGCATGGAGCATCACCTCCTCTTCAAGCCGCTGATCGACTGGAGTGTCAGACCCCCGCCCATCAGATATTGATGACCTATTCTGAGGATAGGTATTCAATACCTCCTGCACAACTCCTGTAATCTACAGAAAATTTAATGGGACCCTAGCTGTAACTGAGCCCAGACCAGAGTTCCTTGTCCCCAGGAACCAGTGGCACTTTTCCGCCTCCCAGTGTCCTCGAGCAGGCGGTGATTGGACAATGGAGGGCCCAGTGCTCAGGAACAGTCTCCTCATGGCTGGGCACATTGTTGCTGATTTTTAATGCAAACTCCAAGAGTTAGGCTTCATTCACACTACCGTATGTTCATTTCCGTATCTTATCCGCATTTTTGCGGATAAGATGCAGAACCATATGGACCCATTCATTTTTCCATAGGAGAAAAAAAAATGCGGAATGCACACCGTGTGCATTCCGCATCCATATATTACGGAAGTTCTCCCGCAAAAAAAGGAAACATGTCCTATACTTGGCCGCAAAACACGTCCGTAGCCCCATTAAAGTCAATGGGTCCGCAAAATTACGGAACACTACGGAAGACTTTCCGTATGTCTTCCGTTCCGTTTTTATACGGACACGGAATACATACGGTAGTGTGAATGAAGCCTGCGGATCCGCAAAACACGGACACCGGCCATGTGCGTTCCGCAATTTGCGGACCGCACATAATAGAAATGCCTTTTCTTGTCCGTGTATTCGGACAAGAATAGGACATGTTCTATTTTTTTCGGGAGCCGTGGAACGGAAGTGCAGATGCGGACGGCACACTATGTGAATAAAAGCTGAGAAGATCTTCAGCTGAATCTCTTTAGGAATGGAAGTCATGAGGAAACATGAAGTACAGTGAGGACAGACTGTGGTAATGTGAGGCTGTGGTAAGGGATCTTTCACACGAGCGAATGCCGTGTGTGGAATCTGCTGCATAAAAGAGAGCCAAGCCTCGGACAGCAGAGACACTGCGCATTAACATGATTGATAAAAATGCTCTGTGCTTCTCTGTGACCTTTTTACTACAAAATCACAGTGAGATAAAATTGTCACTGTGATTTTGTAGTAAAAAGGTCACAGAGGGGCACAGAGCATTATCACTCATGTTAATGCGCAGTGTCTCTGCTGTCCGGAACGGGACTTGACACTTTCACGCAGTGGATTCCACGCTCGTGTGAAAGAGCGCCTTTGGAGACTACATACAAGTGCTACTGCTCATGCCCACCCTCCTCTCTGTACTTCATGTCTCCTCATGAACTCCATTCCTACAGATATTCAGCTATAGATAATATTAAACTGTATTCAGGGTCATAATCGCTGACTAGTAGGAGAGGAGGATGCTCTTTGTTTTAGCGATCTGAAGTAACTTGCCCTGCTGTGTGATTAGGACAGGTTTTTGTATGTACTAATAGGACGACCGTATTTGGGAATATATTTAGAATAAAGTAATATTTAATTATTTTAATTTTCTTAATTCCCGGTGAACCCCTTTAAAGGAAGTCTTTCACCTGTTTTTCACCAATATAGCTAAGAGCACTGCCCCACAGAAGATTGCAGACACATCCCAGACATACCTGTGTGTCTGTATTACATGTCCAGGATAAGCACTTTTATTCTGCAGGAAAACAGCTCCCAAGTGCCCAGCTCTGCTGCTGCAAGTGCCCAAAGCAAACCAGACTGAAGAGGGGAGGGCTGCTTTAGCTGCTCATATCTTGGGATTGGTAACAGATATAATGACCTTCTTTGAAAGCTGATATTCCAAGCTTTCAAATGATACCAAAATCACAGCATTATATCCAGTATATCAGAAGATATAGCTCTTAGAAATCAAGTCGGGAGAGAAAGCCGCTTTTACTGTCACTTTCAGCTGTAGAATAAAAAAAGTGCTTTTCCTGGACATGGAATACAGACACACAGTGCGCACAGGTATATCTGGGATGTGTATGCAATCTTCTGTGGGGCACTGCTGTTAGTTATATAGGTGAAAAACAGGTGAAAGACATCCTTTAAAGATTACGTTATTAGAACTATATTCCCAAATACCATTCATTAGTTATAATGGCTCATTTTGTCTGGGGTGCAATTTTCAGGGGAAATAAATTTGTTTATTGGTCTGAATTTTGTGGTTTGGTATGGAGTTCAACATTTTATATTAATGTCCCTGCTTTAGTATTTTGAGGAAATTGGCCTGCTCTGTAGGTACAGAAACAGAGGCACACAGTACAACAGCCGTCATGATATTGGTAGAAGCAGCAAGATTGCAGCATTATACTGCACAACTGAGAAGATGTCTGTGGAAAACTACAGTCTGGAGAAGGCACCATCATATCTGTCTGGGACAGAAGGAGAACAGGGATCAGCAACCTTGGGCACTCCAGCTGTGAAACTACAACTCCCAGCATGGAAACATTCTCGGCTGTTCTTCTAACTCCCACAGAAGTGAATGGAGCATTCTGAGAGTTGTGGTTTCAGAACAGCTGGAGTGCTGGAGGTTGCCGATCCCTGACCTACAATATACAAAAGATGACACCTGTGAGTCACTGGTTGTACTAATTATATATTCTGTGCCTACATCTGATTGGTTGAGAATTTAGACTCCTCTACCACAGCAATAATACTGATGCATTTTAGTGTGTATCATTTTACACATTTCTACTGGATTCACCACAGAACTTAGACTACCTGGAAATGCTAGGTGTTGAAGGACCAGTGTCAGACTGAAGTGCACAGGGTTCACTGCGGAAATCTAAACTGTCATGAAGCACAGATCAAAGGAGAAACAGAATGCAGAGCCAGCTCACTCCTGGATGCAATAATATCCGCATCCACAATATCCTTATGTGCAACAAGCTTTTAAGCAAACGACAACTCCCAGAATGCTGAGAAAGTAAGCGCAGTATCACTCAGGGTGTGCTGAGGGTTGACGTTTCTAAACAGATGAAAGGACAAACCCTGTTATGTATATATACTTTTTTTTTTTTTTTTTTTTTTTACACATCACCACTGGTTATCAGAGGGATTCTCTGTTCATTTGTTGGAAGGCTTCCACTACATCCTGAAAAGCGGTCAGAACATGCTGGAACTTGTAGTGGCAGGGGTTTTGCATTCGGGGTAAAAGATAGGGGCTCATCTGAACCCTTATGACAAGAATATATTGTTGTCAAGAACATTTACTGTCTCTGATATTTTGACCATCTTCACTAAAAATGACCTTCCCAGTGGAAGGCAGTGGATGTCACAAGAATATTTGAAAACCCTTTAAGTAGGTGAAAGGTACCAAATAAAGTATAATATTGCCAATTACTAGCAAATCTATATATGATTATTTTCCTTATCAGATTACTATACAAACAGCAGTGGAGCTCTGTGGTCTCTGCCTACGTGGCCTAACACCACCTTCTGTTGTCCTCTTTTCTACATCTTGCGACCACAGCCTGAAATTCCTCAAAGCACATTATACATTGTTAAAACGGTAAGAGGTAAGTGGACCAATCGACATGAAGATATACAGATAAGACACTTTGTAAAATAAAGCCAACTCCAAGAAAAGTTGCAGGCAAGTCATATGCAGCTTAAATTGTGTTCTATGATGGCAAAGTTGAGTGTGTTGGATTTTTTTTTTTACAGTTTTGTCGCAGAATGGTTGAAGTCTACAGTGTATTGCTTCTTAATTTAAGCCATGGTCCTGGAGGTGGGTGGAACTGAAGACTATCCCAGTGTCGAGGTATATGGACTTAATGTAATGTATTCTATTGCAAATCCTGAGTTTCCCACGTCTTCAGGATAATGTGAATTCAATATCCCGGATAATGTGATGAGACAAGAACAAATGTACCTTTATATACTTTGTAACTTTTATAAAGCTTGCGTATAATATATGTATATATTTAACTAGTCCAAGATGGCCCCCATACTCTTATCAAAATGACTTTTTCAGGCTAATGACGTAGAATGGAATGCAACTTCTATCCAATCAAGAATGATATTGTTTGCTATTTGCATGCTTACGCCCACCTTTCCTTTTTGTATCGAATAAGTGTGTTAATAAAGGAAAAGCCCAGAGGCTGTAATGATTTTGCCACAGAAGCACGGCCAAAGGACTTAATACTGGAATCATAAGTCTGTGTTTTGTCCTTAATTATTGTGCGCACCCGTGTTCAAGACAATTCGGAATGACTGACTGAATTCCAGAAAGGACAGGTTTATGTCCACCTCAACACCAGCTGTGCTTCCTTTAAATGTCAATGACACCCATAGGAGTATTTATTATGTGTTTTCTAGTTCATTAATATACTAGATTTTCAGCATTTCTAGATTTATTAGTGGCCTATAATGACTGCTAATCTTTATCTGAAAAAACAAAAGGAGAGCAGAGAATCAGAATATGAAAAGTGTCTTTTTAGGAATAAAATCATTGTTGTACGCAAACAAAAGTAGCAAATTTTGAAGTCACATTTTTAGCCAAAAACATACTACTTTTATTATTCTATTTTCCAACACCCTCACCACTTTTACAAAACTTGGGAACCACGGGCAGGACCCTAGTAATTTGAGACTGGGGAACACATCACACTTGAAATCTACACCAGCTTGTTGCTAGTGTAGATGTCATCTTCTGCCACATGAACCTCCCATGGATATGCTAAAATTATTAAAAGGCCGACACTTCTTAATAATTGTGGCGCAAAGTATGCCAGTATGTCTCTTTATTAAGACTGATGTAAGAAATGCCACTCTTAATACATTCCTCTCCATTATTTTGTCTATTAACATTGTTAAAGGGTGTCTGAACCCAGACACAACCCGATCTGCACTCATTCATCGTGAATCAGTGAAGCATCTGAGCTTTTCATGCTCCAATGATCTGGTGACGTACTGGGCTCTCCATGGGTAAGCTAGGCAGACGCTTCCGCCTAGCAGTGAGCCCGGTGACGTCACTGGCAGCGCTAAAGTCAGTCCATCAGAGCCAGTGACGTCACCAGGATGACTTCCGCCGTGCAGTGGCGAAAAGTAAACAAACAGCCTTTGCCCTGCGCAATGCAGCACCGGGCAAGGTGGAGCATCGGAGTGTGAAAAGCTCCGATGCGCCACTCAATCATGGTGAACATGAACCCGAACAACACCTATATAGGTTTTGCAATACATATAGTTTTAAATCACAAAGACCAATAAGTCTCCAAATTCAACGTATAACCTGTATTACTAGTCTCCTGCCAATGACTTATTACTGCAAGCAATGAATAAAATTATGAATGCGTCCACAAATTGATAAGTGTCTTTTTAATAGGGTGAAGTATAACGATGTTTGAACTGCTATCAAATGCTAAGAACTCGTGTTTTTTTCATTCTCAATTTTTCTGCTGTTGAAATACAAAATGACTGCCAAAGTATCAAACACATACAAGAGTAGTGACAAGAGAAATCATCCTCAGAGTGTCTGGCTTCACTGAAAAAGTGTTTCTTTATATAGTAATATATCAGGGGATTCTGCAGTTAAGGTGTTAACATGCAGCAGGAATACAATACATAACAGTGTCCATGATGTTAAAAGGTCCTATTTCTCCCCTGCATTTACATTTCATTTTAGTCATCACCTCCGCAGAGCTTCAGCAGGGCTGCGCCATAATCCCCTGAGGTATCAGACTGCAAAGAGAGAAATGTAACAGTTATAGGCCAAGGATAGTTTTGACCCCACCAAATAACATATGGCATTAACTGTAGAATTTAATACAACATACGCCATTGAAAATTGAAAGTTCCATGAATTAAAAGGTATGTAAGGTGTTAAATGTCAAGATAAAGTTTGCTACCTCTGTAGCATGCACATAGAGAGCTGTCTGTGAGGGTTCTCATTCATCCTGGGCATGGTATATCAGTATTAATAAAGTCAAAGCAACTGGACTTGTATTTTCTTTTGAATATGTTTCACCAGTCAATCGGCTTTCTCAATTAGAATGACTTGTACAACAAATTTTCAGCATTAAATACTGGTGACTCATGCTTCAGTCAGTAATTGACTGGCAAGTTGTTGATTGCAATTTGCATGAGTGAAGCTATAAGGGCTTGTTCACAGTTCAGTTATTTGATCATTTATTTCCATCAGTTATTGTGAGCCAAAACCAGGTGCGGCACTAAACACAGAACAGGTGCAGATCTTTTCATTATACCTGATTTCTGTGTAGTGTCTACTCCTGGTTTTGGCTCACAATAACTGATGGAAATAACTGATCAAATAACTGATGTGTGAACAAGCCCTAAGATGTGATTAAACTGCCTCGGGAGAAGCATTAAAACAGCATGAAGCACAAGTCACCTGTATTTAATTCCAGAGATTTCTTGTACAGGTCATTCTAATTGAGAAAGCCAGTCGGATGACTAGCGAAACATCTGCACGTCCGGTTTCTTTGACTTATTACTACTGATACACAGAGGGCTTTTTAAAGCTGATATTCCCTCAAGGCATGGTACACCCTAAATACGTCACTTTAAATATGTTACATTGCAAAGGCAGGAAGCATAGAGAAATATCCTAACTTGAGCTGTAACTGATGTATACTATACTATAATTTGAAATGCCTGATTCTTGTCCTGTCTGTTGTTAATGGGTTAATGAAAATTGGTTTAAGCAATTTACCAATCTGAGTCTATAGCATGGAGATCTGTTCTATAAAGACTTTCACAATCATGTTAACTATTGCTCGGCGGGTCACATGTTATCAATTTTAAAATTCATCATTTAAATGTATCTAATAAAATGAACCACAACTACAGCATGTTCTGAAATCCAGCAGAAAGGTTTCCCTGAAGAGCAGAGACTATACCATATGATAAATCGAAATTTAATGGATATACATACCTTAATAGCTGAGTATAAAGACTCCCCAGCAAGCTTCTTGTATTCCGCACGGATATCCACAAGATCAATATCTGATCTGGAGACCATTATTCTTGTCAGAGTGAATTCATCTGTCCCAGCACCCTTTATTAATAACGACAATAATAAAAAATATTATAAATACAGGTAAATGCTGGCTAATATCCAGCCACCCAAGTGACTTCATTTTCCTGGAATTTGTAAAGCCTAAAGGTCATACAAAAATCATGAACTTTCAAGGGGTTGTCCAGTATTTTTTTTTTTAATCTCTAATCCCCTCCACCCCCTTCCAGCCAGCGGGACCTGTACAGAATGCGCAGGTCCTGTGCGGCCTTCACTTCACTTCTGGTCCTTGCATGTAAACGTCCAGCAGGGACAGGGTTACATGAACTGCTGCAGTCAATGAGTGGCCTCAGTGGTGATGTGTCCCCAAGCAGCATGTAACCCAGCAGTAGCCAAGCATTTATATATAATTCTGTTCACAATTTCTGCTGGGTGGTGGTGGGAGAGGGGTTTAAAGGTAGTCTGCCATTAGCTACACAACCAAGTATAGTGCCAGCCAGGCCTAGCTCACCTAGTCCCAACTGTGCCATTCTTACAGCAATCCGTGGCTCCCTTGAAGATAAAATTGGCATTTTTGAAATATGCAAATGATGCCTTTACTGCAATGAGGGCAGCGCCGTTGCTTTCACGGCACATAAGCTCCACTCCATTGATCGCGTCAGGCAAGAGGTTCCTATGGCTTGGAACTGTCAATCAACGGTCTGAGGGATGGACTAGGCAGTGAATGGAGCAAAGCTTCTGTGCAAACACTGCAGTGGTGCCATGGTCATTGCACTAAAGGCATCATTTACATATTAAAAGAAAGCTGGTTTTACCTGCAATTTAGCCATGGATGGTTGTAAGAATGGGCCATTCTAAATCAGGGGAGCTAAACATATCTGGCACTTCGTTTGGTTGTATAGCAATGCTGCCGATTACAGACTCCCATTAAAAAAATGTGGGCAACCCTTTAAGAACCAATTATGGCAATTAATAAATGCTCCTTTCTTAAAATAAAAAAATGTTTGTGTTATAGACTGTGTATGTAAAGTTTACGTTAAAGATTCACCTTTATAGCTTTGTGCAGCCTTTCAGCAAAGAAAGCAGGAATACTCCTTGCACATTTCACTATAAGACAAAAGATAAAGAAATGTTAATCATGATATAAACATGCCAATAAAAATTGAAATAAGATGCCTCATGTTACTTCATAGAACCATCATTTTATTTTTTTACTTTTAGGATTGCTGACACTGGATAAGCAGTGCAGTCCACCTGTTAAAAAGCACTTTGAGGTATTCAGGGTTATCAGACCCTGGAGAATCTTGAACATTATTAAAACAGTAAAATAAAAATGTTATTAGAAGTTTGCTAAATTATATAACTATTCCACTTTATTTACATATACCTTTTTAACTACAGTAGCTGCTGTACACAGAGGGAGCTGAGGATGTCTTTCATATCAATGAAACTGTTCCAATCAACCCTTTTTTATAATATGGAGTAACCTCTTAACACAGAATAACATACATGGACGACACTGGTGCTATGTAGTTAGAACAATGCGGCATACATGTATGCTGCGGGGATGGTGAAAGCACAGAAGCTATGCCTGAACCACCAGCAACCAATCTGCTGCAACAAACAAGGTCAGTGCCATCACCACCTCTGGCCATTTAACCCCCTATATGACACAGTCAACCACAACTGCAGTGTATTATATCAGCAGTCTGCATGGTCAAATCCCCTAGAGAGACTAAAAAAATGTAAATAAGTTAAAATATTCCTTAAGGTAAAAAAACAAACACCTGTTACAAAAGACAAAAAAGGTAAAAAAAAAAAGACAAAAAAGACAAAAACAAAACATGAGTGGTAAAGCAGAAGACCGTATTTTAAAACAAAACAGTGAAGTATTAGTCTTGCATGGTGAACACGAATATAAAAAAAGGTAGGCTTGCCATTGCCAGAATGTTTTGAACATCCCCCCAATCCCAAAAAAGGTGTAAAAATGTATCAAATCAGCCCTACGCATGTCAACATGGTAACAACTGTGCTGCTGAAAATTAGCCCTCATAAAGCTCTGTCAACAGAGATATATATATATATATATATATATATATATATATATATATATATATATATATATATATATATATAAAAACACACACAGTGCCTTGCGAAAGTGTGCAGTCCTAGTCTCTTGCAGTCTTTTGCAGACTCCAACAGGTTTTCATCCAGAATGGTCCTGTATTTGGCTCCATCCATCTTCCCATCAATTTTAACCATCTTCCCTGTCCCTGCTGATGAAAAGCAGGCCCAAACCATAATGCTGCCACCACCATGTTTGACAGTGGGGATGGTGTGTTCAGGGTGATGAGCTGTGTTGCTTTTACGTCAAACATATCGTTTTGCATTGTTTCCAAAAAGTTGGATTTTGGTTTCATCTGACCAGAGCACCTTCTTCCACATGTTTGGTGTGTCTCCCAGGTGGCTTGTGGCAAACTGTAAATGAGACTTTTTATGGATATCTTTGAGAAATGGCTTTCTTCTTGCCACTCTTCCATAAAGGCCAGATTTGTGAAGTGTTCAACTGATTGTTGTCCTATGGACAGACTCTCCCACCTCAGCTGTAGATCTCTGCAGTTCATCCAGAGTGATCATGGGCCTCTTGGCTGCATCTCTGATCAGTCTTCTCCTTGTTTGAGATGAAAGTTTAGAGGGACGGCCGGGTCTTGGTAGATTTGCAGTGGTCTGATACTCCTTCCATTTCAATATGATCGCTTGCACAGTGCTCCTTGGGATGTTTAAAGCTTGGGAAATCTTTTGGTATCCAAATCCGGCTTTAAACTTCTCCACAACAGTATCACGGACCTGCCTGGTGTGTTCCTTGGTCTTCATGATGCAGAACCCTGAGACTATCACAGAGCAGGTGCATTTATACAGAGACCTGATTACACACAGGTGGATTCTATTTATCTTCATCAGTCATTTAGGACAACATTGGATCATTCAGAGATCCTCAATGAACTTCTGGAGTGAGTTTTCTGAACTGAAAGTAAATGGGCCGAATAATTTTGCACGCCCCACTTTTCAGTTTTATTATTACGAAAAAAGTTTAAATGATCCAATAAATTTCGTTCCACTTCACAATTGTGACCCACTTGTTGTTGATTCTTCACCAAAAATTTAAAATGTTATATCTTTGATCTCAGTTTGAAGCCTGAAATGTGGCAAAAGGTTGAAAAGTTCCAGGGGGCCGAATACTTTCACAAGGCACTGTGTGTAATATATATATATATATATATATATATATATATATATATATATATATATATATATATTCATACCGCTTGAACTTTTCCACATTTGTTCATGTTACACAAACAAAATTAAATGTATTTTATTGGGATTTTATGTGATAGACCAAAACAAAGTAGCCAGTATGTGTGAAGTGAAAATAAAATGATACATGGTTTTCAAAATTTTTAATAAATACAAATCCGAAAAATGTGGTGTGCATTTGTATTCAGCCCCCTGTACATCATGACAGCATCATGAAAACAAAGAAACACGCCAGACAGGTCAGGGCTAAAGTATTGAAAAAGAGTAAAGCAGGGTTAGGTTTTAAAAAAATATCCCAACATCTAACGGAGCACTATTCAATCCATCATCCGAAAATGTACAGCACAACTGCAAACCTACAAAGACATGTCTATCCACCTAAACCGATTGCCCAGGCAAGGCGAGAAGCAAATAATTAGAGAAGCAGCCAAGAATCCCATGGTCACTCTAGAGGAGCTCCAGGCACCATTTGACTTACATTGCTTTTAGTGACGGATCCGGTTGTTCCATTTTGATTTAACACAATTGCATCCAAACAGGACCATTTTGGTCCGGTCTCGAGATCCTCTGCCGGACCTCAAAACCAGAAACCAAAGGGCAGATTTGAAAGTAGCCTTAGTCATATGAAACACAGGGCACAAGACCGATATATTAAATCTAACTAAAATCTGCCCATCTGCATGTTCCACTTACAAAAGAATCCTTCTAGCCTAGTTTCTACATGATAATATATTCTTTATTTCTCAACTTCTTGTACTAAAATAAATAATAGGTAACAAAATATGTTCATGATTCAAGTTCTAAAGCTGAACGTGAACATTAGCAGCTACACCTAACAAATATGAACATGTAAATTACTTGCAGTACTCTCAAAGCAAGTTAGATATGAAAAAGAAAGAGGCATTTTCATTCATTATGAGCAGCACAGCTTGTGAACAGTCAGCAAGTGTATTACCTATTGCAATGAGGAGATCTTCCAGGTGACCGGACATCTCACCTTTGATACTATCCTCGATAGCTTTATTGCAGATCTTCTTATATTCATCAAATACTGTAGACAGATAACGAGACAGTAGGTCAATTCAGTATTGAGCACTATAACTGCTGATGCACTAGAATCCACAAAAGTGGCATCAAAAAGTAAAAAAAACATTTTTCAACTTTATGTGATTTTTCACTGCTCACTATACTTTTGAAAAGTAGGTTTTTTGTAGATAGATTTGTTAATGAGGTGTACGTCGAAAAAAGTTACAATCTTAGGCTTCACACTTATTTGGTCAGTTATTTCCATCAGTTATTGTGCGCCCAAACTAGGTGCTGGTCAAAAGCACAGAAAAGGTGCAAATCAAATCATAACACAACACCTGATTTTTAAGTAAGCTTCACTACTGGTTTTGGCTTACAATAACTGATGAAAATAAATGACCAAATAACTGGAGTGTAAACTCAGCTTTAAGCCACATGCACATGGTCGTTGCCCAGCCGTGCCTACATTGCGGCCTGCAAACAGCAGGTCTGCAATATACAGGCACCGGTCATGTGCGCACTTGTGTGACAGATGCAGAACCATTCACATGAACGTGTCCACAATCCAGATGATACGGTGCAGAACAGAGGCATAGATTGGAAACACTATGGAGTGCTTATGCGGATTTTTTGTCCATGCCTCCGCACTGCAAAAAACGTAGTGCGTGCACTACGTTTTTGCTGTGCGGGGAGTCGGATGCGAATCGCGGACCCTATTCAAGTGAATGGGTCAGTGTCCACAGACTGCGGCCACACGGTCGTGTGCATGAGGCCTAACTCTAGTAGTGGGGTGGTGTAAAAAACTGGAGTAACATATCCAGATAAAAGTCCTGTTTTTAAAGATGCCCCAAAATTGGGAAACGATGTGCAATGAACTTTATATGGAAATATGGGAGAAATTTATCAACTCCATGCGTCAGAAAGTCCCTTTTGCTCAAAAATGTGAGACTTTTTGCATGCTTTTCGTTACTTTTCAGATCACACTGCATCAAATTCTATAATTCACATCAAAACAACATGACTGAAACCACCAAGTCCCATTAGTGTTTTGCATCCCGCACACCACTTATCAAAAGGTGGGCAGGAAACTGCCATAGATTATAACTGAAACTACACCAGATGCCTTTTTTGCAGAGGTTTCAATTCTGGGGTATGCATAGATATGCCACGCACCTCTTAATAAATGTGGCGCATCTGATGCCAGTGAGATATAGATTAAGACCTGCGAGTAAAACAAGTTAGTAGAAAATGACCAACTGTTTATATCAAGTTTTACGTTAACTTTTTTTTAATAATATAATTATTGGTGATTTTTATTTTCCATGTCACCATCTATATTTTTTTTAAGAATCCTAAAATCCTGCAGTCTTCATAGTAGAAAATGTCAAACACAGAACAAAGACTTGCACAGCTGGGTGTAAATCTACTAATGATTGGTCATTCCAACTATTAAAACATAGTCTCCTCTTCCTCCTTCATGCATGAGTAAAGTGACGGAGTTTCCCAAAAAGTCGTGTGGCGGGGGGAGACTAAGATGGTGCAGGACTTGGCGTCCCCCATAGTGTGATTTGTTTATGAAGATTTCCACAAATAAAAAGAATAAAGGTGTTTGTCACTCAGATGGTCGTGAGTATGGAACCCTTGCTCTCTTGAATACGAAAGTCTACGTTCTATATTTGACAGCTGCTGAATGAAGCTCCAAGTAGACTTGAAGGATTGAATAAAATTGGTGTATGATGAGATTTTTGTTCTAAGATTTTTCTCGGCATGCTCAGAGGTCAGGAGGGAGGAGATAAGCTGTGACATCACTGTGTTACCTATATGTGGGTGTTATTTGTCATTGTAATTCTGCCTGTAAAGATAATACGATGGCTAATAAGTTACCAGTACAAACAAAGCCTCAACATATTATTAGGCCTAGTGTACAGTTCAAAAACTGCAGGATTTTAAGGATTTTTTTTTTAATATAGAAAGTGAAATGGAAAATGTAAACAAAATGTCTAAAAAAAATATGTATAAATTTACATTTGATTTAAAAAATGGTATTTCCTGATAACATTCTTTTTACTCAATGCTCCCCTGTGTATAGAAAAACAAGCTTTACGTAAAATATATAAAAATGCCATACTTAGCCTCAGCTGTGGAAAGCTTCTCAAACAAAGCACTTCAATAAATTTATCTTCATCCGTTCCCCATTTTTTCTCTCCAGCATTGTACAGAATCTTAAATGGTACAAAATATAAATCATATAATATTCATTGCTACTGTATTTTAAAGGGTTTCTGTCACCAGTTTTGGGCATATAAAACAGGATGACATTTGCAATGTGCAAATGTCACCTGATGCCCAATCTGGTAATCATTTTTTTACTGGTGTCCCCGTTTTTGTAATAAATCAACTTTTGTGATATGCAAATTAATCTTACTAGGTGCAAGGGGCGGTAACCCTGTACCTAGTAGCGCCGTTTCCCTACCTTTATTCACGCCCCCTTGCTTATGATGGACAGGGCCAGGCAGCTCGGTCTATCTGCTCCTGGCTCTGTCCGTGCTGGAAATCCCGCGCCGTGCGGACTTCATTCGGCGCAGGCAGGAAGCCGGGGGCCCGGCAGCCAGCGGCACTCACTGCGCCTGCGACGAATGGAGTCCGCACGGCGCAGGCGCGGGATTTCCAGCACGGACAGGGCCAGGAGCAGATAGAGCGAGCTGCCTGGCCCTGTCCATCACAAGCAAGGGGGCGTGAATAAAGGTAGGGAAACGGTGCTACTAGGTGCAGGGTTACCGCCCCTTGCACCTAGTAAGATTAATTTGCATATCACAAAAGTTGATTTATTACAAAAACGGGGACACCAGTAAAAAAATTATTACAAGATTGGGCAACAGGTGACATTTGCACATTGCAAATGTCATCCTGTTTTATATGCCCATAACTGGTGACAGAAACCCTTTAAACACAAAATACTACAATATATTGAGGAGGAGGCTAATCCCCCCCCCTCTTTTTACTGGTTATATCTGGTTATGCAGCAGGGCCACTACTGCCTGCCCACAATGGTAACTCATTAAGGCTAATTTCAAATAACTTATCAGCTCTTTATCAAGGGCTTTACAGAAATCCAGATTGGTTGACATCCATGGCACCACCTTCATCCACCACTTTAGTTTATTTTATTCATGTACTTTTTTATGCCATTCACTGCTTAGGTTATTAGACATGATAACTTTTTAGGATGGGTCACTATGGACAGGGCACTACCAAATTTGTATCGTTTTTTTTTTTTTTTTCTACAATAGATATTGATAAATGGTTTACTTTTGTATTTACGCATCAACATTTTTTTTTGGAGTGATCTAATAAAATGGATTCACTGTGTCCCAGATTTGATTTAAGGCTACTAAGGCAGTTATCAAAGTGGTTTCCTAGGTCCTCACCCTTTTACCCCTGTACTAGACTCCATTGCAGAAGAACCACCAGACCGCTTACTCTTGGAGTAGCCCATGTTCAAGTGACTACTGACCTACGGGTGTCAGGAATCAGGAAAAACTGGAGTTAGGGACAGGCAAAGTACGTGCAATACGATAAACTGTCCAAGGTCAGGACAGGCAGCTAAGGGTTAAATTTAGGAAGTAGGGCTCAGGCTGCATGAGAGAACATCATTACTCTGGCGGCCAGGACCGCCGGGCAAGGAGAGAGACACGCAGGTGAACCAGATTGATGGAGCCCTGAACTATAGACAGGGTGAGCAAGGCGGCGGCTGTGCCTACCAATAGGAGAGGTGCAACGGTGGGCATGGATCACCACCATCACAGATCCTTAGATCAAATAAATAATACACTGCACTTAAACTGTACATATTGTCTGCTAGTAAGTATACTAAAGACAGGCTGCTTATTAGATCCTGCCTCCAGGGTCTAATGGGCAAAGGTAAACGACAGATCTCCAGAGCCAACCACTGGCATCGCACAACTAATTTACAGGGGGCTTAATGGAGTCACAGAGTGAGCCACCTACCTTTGTCTAATCGTTTCGATATTGTGGTTGCTATTGACCACGACATCTAAGGGGATGAACAGCCAGGATCGGAGCTAACTGCAATCTCGGCTATTGTAGCGGAAGTCCATTACATTACAACCAGCTCTCATTACCAATGGCACAGGCACAACTGCTGTGCACTCCATTCCAGTAATTTAACTGTACATTGCTTTGCTTGGTTAAAGCTACCATGTACAGTTACTGTACTTTGTTTTGAAGAAAGGGATTAAAAATGCTTTCCAAAAATGTTATCTACACTATATTGTTCTGAGAAATTTTTTTTCTGGTAGTTTCACCCGTTGGAGACCAGGAAAGAAGTCTTTGTGATGGTGACCCACAACATTAAAGGGAATGTGGCATGTATTTTATTTATTAGTTTCATAAATTAGTCAGCATGAAAACTATAATATAGAATTTTTATATGGATTGTCACATAGAAAAATAAAAAAACCTAAATATCTAAAAAATATATTTAGAATATAAATCTTATGACACACTCTCTTTAAGCTTAGAATTTAAACTACTGCCATTATTTACACCAAACGATAAAATATTCTTTCACCATATCAAACATGGAGTGAAAAAATGACTAATAAATAGGACGGTTTAAGAAGAAGAAGTTACAAGTCATTAGTATGCTAAGTAAGGTTGGTAAACTGTGTATATCATTATCACATGTCACTAGCTCAGAGCTGCAGGGAAGGCATGTCTAGCTTAATTTACCTCAGCATCCTTTTTAGCAAGATGTTCATCCACTTTTGAACTTTCATCACGTCTGGCCTTGAGAGGGAAAAAAAAAAAAATCAATTTTTATGGATTAAGTATATGGAGATTGATTGTGTTTTTGTAAGCAAAGCTAAAGACCTTAACTCATCTACTATGGTAAATTTAGAATAACATCTGCTCAGGAAGTCTATGTGATTAGGAATGCCACAGCATCCTCATTAGATAATTAGAACGTGTTCTATACCACAACCAAATGTCTGAATCTAAAAAAAAAAAAAAAAGTAAAGGTTGATGCCAAAAAAACTACAAGAAGCAAAAGTTGAGTTGACACCATTTAGGGAGAAAACATTTCTTGCTTGATGGAAATCTTAATCACAGTGTTGTACCGTTCAAGCCTCTGTGACTGGCTTCAGCGATCCAGGGACCCGTGGTCTTAAGAGGACCTGAAGCAGCGGGGAACAAACACCCTAGGGTTCCATTGTAAAAAAAAGAAAAAAAAAAACAAAAACAACATTTTGGGTGGACTCTGCAGAATCATAAAGTGTAGTATGTTACCTCCTTTTGCATCCTTCTTCCCTCAACATATATGTTAAACATGGGAGAAAATGTTATGTGAACACAGCCAACGTGGGCTATAAACAAATGTGCACGGCCACCCTATACCCAATATTCTAGTCATCATACAGACAATATCATGGCATGAAGTAATACAGTTGGCAGAATTCAGTCTGAAAACATGTTGTATATTGTATCAGGCTTATATGGACTGAAACCAAGTTTATAAATCAATAACAATTTTTTTAATCACCATCTTTTTAGTAAGAAGACCGTGAAAAACTAATGGGGTCATTTATCAAAAAAGTGTAAAATAGAACTGGCTTTTTTGCCCATAGCAACCAATCAGATTCTACCTTTCATATTCCAAAGGAGCTGTGAAAAACGAAAGGTGGAATCTGATTGGTTGCTATGGGCAACAAGCCAGTTCTATTTTACACCAGTTTGATAAATTTCCCCCTAAGTTTCCAGTAGAAAATGTTTTAGCTTTAATTTACCTATAAAAACACAAAATAGAAACGAAAAGAAATACCCGTCTAGCCCAGTGTTCAGGAATAAAAAAAAAACAAAACAAAAAAAAAAAAAAAAAAAAACTTACATTAGCCAAGAACAGCAATGCTTTCCTGAAGTCACCTGATGTTTCTGAACTGATATCATCTCCAAGGCTTTTACCATATACTGCAAGGAAAAACAAACACACCTGGCTATTGATAACAAAATAGAACTGAAATAAGTACCAAATAACTCTCAAGCATGTTTATTTTAAAGTGTATGTGCGCCTTTACAATGCATATAAAAATGACATATTCTGAAGCTTGGTAAGAGAAAGATGGAAATATGACTACAGGATCAGGAAAAGGGACCTTTTGTTTGTAGTCTGTAAGCACAGAGACACATAACACTGGGTAGGACCTGTAGACACAATACAGCTAGATATTAAAAGGGGTTGTCCAAGATCAGGCAAAATCTAGGCGGAGGGAGTGGGGGTTTAAAAAAAAAACAAAAAAAAAAAAAACAATACACACATTTACATATTATGAACTAAAACCATTTTTTTAAGGGACATGGGATAAACAAAAAAACAAAACAAAAAACAGCAATTCTGTTACATGTGGGCTTGGCAGCTAAAGACATCTGTTTTGGTCCCCTATTTTCTCATACCTTATTATAATATTTTGAACTTATATGAGCTTGATCACTAATATAACACAATGCAATACTACATATGGGGGGTTAAATGCCAACTACCTCACATTATTAAGTCAAGGTGCTCTTTCACTGGTTATGTACCTGAGTAGAAAGCATCCCCCACTTCTTTCATCTGCTTGCTAGTTCGTGATGCCAGGATTTCTATCAAGATATTTTCAGATGTTCCTGTACCCTTGACATTAAAGTGAAGCAAAAAAGGTGAGTTTTTAGCGTACCTTCTGATTTCTAAAGAAAACAAAATATTGACAAACAAGTATATGCATTTAACCGTATAGACTGTTGATTTGTACCAAAGTGGCACTTCACTGCCGAGTCACATGCCGCTTAGAGACAAGTCACTGCCGAGTCACATGCCGCTTAGAGACAAGTCACTGCCGAGTCACATGCCGCTTAGAGATATGTCACTGCTGAGTCACATACCAGTCACTGCTGAGTCACATACCGCTTAGAGACAAGTTGATTTGTACCAAAGTGGCACATCACTACCAAGTCACATAGCGCTTAGAGACCCGTCACACCTGGGGTCAGTCATTACCTCCTATATTATGTAGATTTTTCCAATTTGTTAAAAGCGAACCTGTGACCAAGAAAATGCGAAATAATCTGCAGGCAACCTGTTATAGAGCAGGAGAAGCTGAGCGGATTGATATATGGTTTTATGGGAAAATATTCAGTAAAACTTGTAATTTATCCATTTTAATTCCTGCTCATTCAGGGCTATGAAGTCATGGAGGAGGTCCTATCAGTGATTGACAGCCTTCCCTCTATGACTGTGTATACAGAGATAGCTGTCAGTCACTGACTGAACACAAGGAGGAGGTCCTATCAGTTACTGACAGCCTTCCCTCTATGACTGTGTATACAGAGATAGCTGTCAATCACTGACTGAAGACAAGGAGGAGGTCCTATCAGTGATTGACAGCCTTCCCTCTATGACTGTGTATACAGAGATAGCTGTCAATCACTGACTGAAGACAAGGAGACGGTCCTATCAGTGATGACAGCCTTCCCTCTATGACTGTGTATACAGAGATAGCTGTCAATCACTGACTGAAGACAAGGAGGAGGTCCTATCAGTGATGACAGCCTTCCCTCTATGACTGTGTATACAGAGATAGCTGTCTATCACTGACTGAAGACAAGGAGACGGTCCTATCAGTGATTGACAGCCTTCCCTCTATGACTGTGTATACAGAGATAGCTGCCAATCACTGATAGGGCCACCTCCTGGACTTCAAAGCTCAGAATGACCAGAAATCTGGATAAATTACAAGTATTACTGAATCTTAAAACTATAGTCCATAAAACTATACATCAATCTGCTCAGCTCCTCCTGCTCTATAACATGCAGCCTGCAGATCAGACACCATGTTCAATGTGACAAGTCCTCTTTAACAATATATGTTATTTATGGCCAGATTAAAGAGAAAGTATCAACTATACTAATTAGAACCAGATACTGACACACATTCTTTATCATTCTGCATAAGGGTTCACAAATTCCTACTAGCTATCAGTTGGAGTTCCTGAGAGCATATGATAAGGTGAGCTTTGACAACTGTTCACATGGTGCGATGCTGCACGGTGGCCATTGTTTCTTTGGTCCTGTACTGGTGGGTTGCTGGGGCCCAGTGCCAGGGTGGCTTTACCAGGCAGCAGGGGTGCAGTTGGGCTGCTGGATCCCGCCACCTGCTGGTGAGGTGCTGCGGCGCCAGTGGTCGCCGCGCAGCGCCTAATTTACAGTAGGTTCCTACTCGAGGAGGCAACCTTGTCGTGGTGAGTGGTCCTATGCTTTTTGATCAAAACGTATACTAATGCCTAATATAGCATGCAACATAGGGGGCGGTATACTATCAATTGCGCTGAGAAGCGATGTTAATTATGCTGAGAAGCAGTTATGAGATCAGAGCATAGTATGAGGAGGTGTGATCCAGATTCACACTTATTTTTGGATATACTTTTTTTAATCATTTGTTTTTATTTTCTGAATGTCATTTTTTTATTTTATACGATTATGAGAAAAGCCATCTTGCCTAAGATCAGCATTCACAAATATCCGTTAAAGCAGCAACATCTACCGTCTGCAGTCTGGAGACTTCTGTGGCAGTTTTCTAGGCCTGCTTGGCGGGAGCAGGGAGGGGGAGGATGTGAAATGATCACCTATTTTAATAGTATGATACGGTTTTATATAAATATATAATTTTCTTCATTATATTCTTGTCTATGATGATGCGATAATAAGATGACTGAAAAGTAATGTCTACAGAGGTGTCATCCTATCATGAGGCACCATAACCAGAGTTACAACAGCAATTTTATATAAATAATGTATAATAAATAATGACATGGAAAAAAAGTATCACCAAAAATTCTTAAATATTTTTAACATAAAAACTATTTTCCTGTGCAGGATAACAGGCTGAACTGGATGGGCAGATGTCTTTTTTTCAGCCTTACAAACTATGTAACTATGTTAGGTTACATTCCTTTAAAGGCTGTGGACACCTTTGCACTATTTTTTTTTTTTTTTACTGTTCATTTGTTTCCTAAATGCAGTATTAAAGGAGTTGCCTGAGGTAATTAAAAATCTCGGAGATTCCGCCAAAGGCGCAGTTTTCTGCAAGACCGTTTATCATGCCGCTGCTTGGTTACAGACTGCAGTGATTGGCTGCATTGGTTCTGGGCCATATATCTGCCTATCACTGTCCTCAGTGTTATACTGCTTAAGACAGTGATTGAATGCAGCGTCCATGTACCATGCAGGCATACAGTATATGACCGCTGCAGCCAAATCACAGTCCTCAGTGTTATACCAATGAGGACAGCGATTGCCTGCAGTGGTCCCATGTCATATACCTGCACGTTACTGCTACAGTCTGTAAACAAGCAGGACCAGGAGGACAGGACTAGCAGCACTGAAAACAGCATAGAGATTTTTCCCCTTAAGCAACTTTCTAAATAGGTGTTATCAATAACTTCCTACATTTCACTTCTGCAGAGTGTGTGCAAGTCCTTCACTTATCTGCTGGAGCTGCTAAATCTGACATAAATCTGCTCCTGTTTTTGAGTACTCTCTCTGCTTCCCCTCTCTCTGCTGTGAGAGTTAGCTTTAGAAGGAGGTTGTACACAGCAGATGTGTGTGTGGAGACTAGATTCAAGGAAGGCAATTCATACAGGCTATAGATAGGGAGGAAAGAACATACAAAGAACTCCCCACAGCGCCCTCTGCTGGGCGTTGTAGGGAATCGTCATAGCTGCGCGCCTCCTGGGCGTGAAGACGTGCGGCCTGCCTGCCTGGAGTATGTAAGTATGTGTTTGTGTGTATGTGTGTATATGTATGTCTGTCTGTGCAGGTGACGGATCCGTCCTGAACTCCATTGAAAGTCAATGGAGGGCGGATCCGTTTACCATTGTGGTCACACCAAACGGATCCGTCCCCATTGACTTGTATTGGGGGTCATTCCGGATCCGTCTTGGTGCGGATGCCTGGACCGGAGAGCAAACCGCAGCATGCTGGTCTGAAGATGGAATGGAATGCTTTCAGGAGCCTCCGTTGTCTTCAGTTCAGTTTTGTCCCCATTGACAATGAATGGGGACAAAACTGAAGTGTTTTTTTCTGGTATTGAGCCCCTATGACGGAACTCAATACCGGAATTTAAAAACGCTAGTGTGAAAGTAGCCTTACATGTAAAAATAAAATTTTTTTTCCCCATGTCAAAGGTGTGCACAGCCTGTAATGTGTCCTGTGACATCATAAATAGGACCAGCACAAGAAATCTTTACTAAGGAACTACAGACTGAGGAACTACTGTACTTCAAATCTGCAAGGTGCAACTGAAAAGTCTCTGCTTTATTTCCTAAAGATTTTTCATCCATTACTATCTACCTTCATAGCCTTCTTCAGCTGTTTTGCATCAAATACCGCTGGAGGCAATATGAGAGACACCATAAGATGTTCAAAGTTTCCCGAAAGATCACCTTTCAAGTCATCCTTTAGTTCCTAAGCATGAAAGAAATGTCAAAGGTTAGTACTGAGAGTTTAGATTGAATGATCGCTGTTTCATAAAACAGGAGTAAAAATGTTGAAACTCAGCTCAGACTGTGGCCAACTGACAGCATTGAGTCCTTTTCCAAGTATTTAATAGGGCAGATAAACAGTTAAATGCCATCTGTCAGCAGATTTGTACCTATGACACTGGCTGACCTGTTACATGTGCACTTGGCAGCTGAAGGCATCTGTGTTGGTCCTATGTTCATATGTGTCCACATTGCTGAGAAAAATGATGGTTTGATATATGTAAATGAGCCTCTAGGAGCAACGGGGGTGTTGTCATTACACCTAGAGGCTCTGCTCTCTCTGCAACTGCCATGCCCTCTGTACTTTGACAGGACTAGGCAGTGAAAACATCATAATGCCTGGCCCTGCTAATTAAACTGAAGAGAGTGCAGCAGTTGCAGAGAGAGCTGAGCCTCTAGGGGTTTTCCAGTAATAATTATTTTTTATCAAGTACCCGCAGCCGGCCTCCTGAAACAGAATATTCAGATTTACCTGCTCCGCGCTGCTCTGGTCCTCCACAATGCCTCTGCTTTCTCCATCTTCCAGTCCCCACATTGTTTACATCCAGCTGGCCATGGACCTGGTTACATGCTTCGCTCCGGCAGTGATGTGGCCACAAGCAGCATGTCACCAATGAAGCCAGTCACTGGCTGTAGATGAGCAAATAACCAGGTCCATGGCCAGCCGAATGTAAAGAGCGTGAGGACCAGAAGATGGAGGCAGTGGAGAAAACATGGCTAGGACCAGAGGATCATGGAGCAGGTAAATATGAATCTTCTGTTTCGGGGTCATGGTGCTATTTTCTGTTGTCTAAACCTGATATGCATCTTATAGTCTGGTGTGTCTTATAAAGCAAAACGTACAGCAGGTTATCTACAGGGAGAACAAAAGGTTCAACATCATCTGTTAGGAGAACGTCGGAAGTTCTCCATATTCACATTAAATTGCAGGTGGGTTAGCTGATAACACACTAAGGCCTAGTTCACACTTCAGTGATTTGGTCAGTGTTTGATCAGTGATTATCATAGGCGATTGTCAGCCAAAACCAGATCTCTTATCGCTGTGTAGGCATCACTCCTGATTTTGGCTCACAATCACTAATGGAAATCAATGACCAAATTACTGAAAGGTGAACTAGACCTAAGGGTAGGTTCGCATCTTTACTAAGGTACGGACTATAAGAGCTACCGTATCCCATGCCGCCAGATGCCCATTGACTATAATTGGATTACACAGGTTTTCCACAGAATGCTGGCATTTATGGCAGGAGCTCCGTGCCGGAGATGTGAAGGTAGCCTTCATACTAGGTCAGTCTTGGGAGTATATGTTATGCTGGAATACATAAAAAGAAAGATATACTTTACCTTCCCACATGCTGCCAAATATTCTTTTGCAATAAGCTGTCTCTGCGAATTTGACCTTTGTGTAAGAATATTGATTAAGGAATCCTCATCAGTCCCTAGATAAAACAAAACCAAAACTATATATGGAACAGGCATGCAAATGAAGGGCCCTACATTGAATAAAAATTGAAAACACATTTGCGAGCAGTTACATTCCTGGAAAGAAAACTCTCTCTGTAAGGACTGCAAAGGCTCAGATGTGGTCTGTGGTCCTCACCTATAAGTGTGCAAACAGAGACTGGGGTAGATTTACTAATACAAAGTGTAAACTTACACCAGCGGTGTGAATATGAGCGGAGTTTATCATAGAAACTCATGCTAAGCCTGTGTAATACATTTTGTACCTTATTGTTGAAAACTTTTGTCAACGTTACACCACCTGTTGGTTGGCTTACTTTGCTCCAAAATTTAGGTGCAATTTTTTTTTGCACAGTGGTTTAAAAGGGTTATCCCATGAATAATGTAAAAAATGAAAATCAGACATCATATAGTACATAATCTTTTTCTAACAAAGCTAGAACCAGCCCTGTACCTCACATGGATCCAGAGATCTCCCCATTCATTGCTCTACTAGATTTATATCAAGCTGACAGATCAAGGAGAGTGTCTTTTCTGCTGCAGCTCAGGGGGCGTGTCCATGCTCGCCCTATCACAGGCAGTTCAAGGATGAAACTGAGCATGTGCGGCCTTCTCAGTGAGCAGGTCAAAGAAATAAGAGAAATAAAAAACAGCAAGTGGCGCCATACAGATAGATTTTATTAAATAACTTAGAGGCTATGCTAAATTTTTAATTACATGCAATTACAGTTTGAAAACTTTAGAATATTTTTCGTGGGACAATACCTTTATGCCATGCCCCTTACTCACTAAGCCACTTCCTCTTGCCAAACGAGACACAAAATGTAAACCTGCCTCATTGTTTTTCTGACGCACTCAGAAGTCAGCAATAGACGGCAGCTGCCAGGACAATGACAATAAGAATTTTAGATGTGACTGCTGTTAAAGGGGTTTTCCAAGTGGTTTTCTCTGGATAAGTCATCAGTAGCTGATCGGTGGGTGTCCAACAATTGGGACCTCAGTCAATCAGCTGTTTGAGAAGGCAGCAGTGCTCGCAGCTTTTCCTAGGCAGCATGATGTCATGTCATCGGTCACATGGCCTAGGCACAGCTCAGCTCCATTGAATTGAATGGGGCTGGGCTGCAATACCGAGCACTGCTGCTATACAATGTATGGAGCTGTGCTTGATAAGCTGCTTTCTCAAACAGCTGATTGGCGAGTGTCCCGGGTGTCAGACCTCCACCGATCAGATATTGATGACCTAGATTATCTAGACCAATTCTAGATCTAGAGTATAGGTCATCAGTAAAAAAACTACTTTAAAGGAGCTATGGTGGTAGACTGACTCAAGACAGCCAAAGCCAACACCAGAGGATGCAACACAGTCATAACTATGGAAAGGAAATGTGGCCGACCAAGACTACAGAGGGGGCTGCATGCAAGCCTCCAATAAAGCAATAGGGCTTGCTAATCCACCTGGTGTTCTCAACATGCCATTTACTCCAGAATATTTGCAACACTGGTTTCTAGCCCGTAGAAAACATAAATATATACTTACCAAGGCCTTTGATGGCTTTCCTAACTGCATCAGCATCTCTGCCTGCACTGAAACCTGGGAAGTCCTTCACGGTTCCTCGGTTACCAACCTGTGAAGATATAGCACATGCGTCACATAAACCTTTAAAGGGAACCTGTCATCTCCGAAACACCCCCTGAACTAGAGTAAGCATTGTATAGTGTAAGTGATGCTGAATCCAAATATGTACGTTTTATCTTCATACTCACTTCCATTCTGACGCTGTGCTCCCACAAACCTGCAGTAAAATGCACTCAGTGGACTCCAATGCTCACTCACATAATGGGGAGGACTCAAAGAAGAGTCCAGTGAGTGCATTTTACTGCAGGTTTGTGGGAGCACAGCGTCAGAATGGAAGTGAGTATAAAGATAAAACTTACATATTTGGATTCAGCATCACTTACACTATACAACACTTACTCTAGTTCAGGGGGTGTTTCGGAGATGACAGGTTCCCTTTAAATCCAATTAATCTATACACGTGGTTAAACTAAAGGGGTTTAGATGTATAATGTACAACATTTAAGTGACATAATAACAGTACAAATCTGCAAAAATGTGATCATACAACTACTGTAACAACAGCAGCACAGCCATAAAGTCAAACAGAAAAGAGCCGAGTATTGGTTCTACTAGGACTGTTCACAAGCTTTATTGCGCACTGTACTGAAACAATAGCATGCCGTCATCCTTAGCCTACCATAAACATGTTCCGGAAATACTGAACTTTCACAAAAGATTTCCAGAGTTGTCACATTCCAGACTGTTCTCCTACTTCCCCCACCATAGCTACCAGCCAGAATATCACTGCTATATAAGCTGCACACATCGACTGGCTAACAGTCCTGCATTACTTGCCACAAGCCATGCACGGTATAGACATACTATTTCACAAATCACTGAGATAAATGTCCTATCTGCAGCATTTCCAAATAAGAAATCCACAAACTAGCAATGGGGACTAGGATCATCTTCATCAATTTGATGGCAACTGTTGCAAAGAAAGATAAAAGATGCAGCAGCAAGTGAAATGGAGCAGCACCGCAGTAACTGGTCCAGACCACTAAACCGTGTATGAAGCCATATAGTCCCGATGCCTGGTTCTGACATCACAACTAGTAAAAACAGCTCAATGCTGGGGTGCCGGGAACAAGACCTATCCTAAGGCTTTGGCCAGGCTGTTCCGGAATAGGATGCTGGGAATCGGCTGGACAAAAAACGTTTCTAGCAGCGTTATTTTGCCAGCCGAATTCCAGCATATTGGCCGGACAGCAGACGGATATCCCCTGGATCCCATTATAGGCGGGCATTCCAGTAACATTGGCAATGCCAGATCCAGAGAACCCTGGCAGGCTGTTCTCTGCCAGAACAGAATGCTGGAAAGCTGTGCCGCAAATGTGAAAACAGCCGAAGTGAGCCCTTTTAAAACACTCTTAACAGGGGATTATTGCTTATTTTTAGTTTAGCATAATTCCTGGTTATATTCTCAGAAACTCGGCAAGTTCATAAGTAACACAATGGCTCAGATTTAGTAATGTGTCTGCACCTAGAATCTGTCTAAAATTGGGCACAATAGTTGGCACAACTAGGACTCCTACACTATTTCCTACTTGATTGAATAGGGAGGTGGTCATGCAGGAAAAGGGAGTGGTCTAAGAGGTGCCGCTTTGCTCCACAATTCTGTCTCAAAATAAGGCAATCAATAGTTGGTATACAGTCAGAGAAGAGAGTCCATGCCTGGATGGAGCTTGTAACTGCAGAGTAACTTCCATTCACTTCAATGGAGGAAGCGCTGCAGTATTCAGTTCTGTCCACTTCACAATGGCCGAAACTGTGTAGTTCCAGTGCTAGGGATCCTCTGAAAGTGTGGGAGCCCAGCAATCCAATAGTCCTAAAATATAAAGGGAGTGAAAAACCGCTTTACGGGTGGTTTCACTTCGCTTAAAAATGCAATTTTTCATAAAGTTTGAGCCAAAAGCAAAAGTGGATTCTGAATTCTAGGGGGAATTATAAAGGAAGGATTTCGACTTCTCCTTCGGACCGGATTCACTTCTGGCTTTGGCTCAAAAAAACTTCAGCAAAAACTGCAAAGGTGATTAAAAAAAGAAAAAAAAAAAAAAAGCTATACGTGAAACCACCCATAAAAGGATTTTCAGGTCCTCAGGATAGATCATCAATATCAGACAGCAGCGATCCGACACCCCCACCATTTAGCTGTTTTGGGCAGCCTCCAGTGTGTATGGGGCTGGAAGTAGACAACCTCATACAGTGTGTATTGGTGGTGCCGGGGTACTGCAGCTCAGCTAAACATTCAAGGGCATGGGAGATTACCTGCTGTACGTCAGTCCCGGAAACTACACAGTAGACTGTATAGATTCTGGTGCCGTGGCTGCCCGAAACAGCTGGTCGGTGGTGGTGCCAGGCGTTGGACCCCCACTGATCTGATAACCTATCATAAGGATAGGTCATCCATATTTATAGCCTGGAGAAGCCCTTTAAGGGTTATTCTCAGTCTGGACATTTATGCATATCCTGCTTCTGCGCTGTCCACTCTTCTCTGGGAGTTCTGCAAATAGTCAAGCGTGGCAAGGAACATGTGTTTGAATCTGTCATGGGACATACCCTTACATTAGAAACCTTTCCTTGTGACAAATCGGCAGTAGAATTGCTCATCGCTTTTTACATTAGAAACAAATAGTGGCAAGGTGGCTACCACTACAATCCATACCACCTGGATGGCCATGGCATCGTGATATGCTTGTGGAGGCCGCACTTGTGTGACTTTCCGGGGTGGTAATAATGCCAATATTGTCCTACTCATCTGGTCCAACCAGTTCTGTGTGTGTACACTTGTTCATTCAAACATCATTTTCTAAACAGGTATAGAGTTCTCACAGCTAAAGATATAAAAAGGGAAAAACTGGCGTAGACCTCACTGCGCTGTCTTAAAATATAAGCCACAATGACTAAACCACACAGAGCCAAAATAAGCAAAGGAGGAGACCAAGATCCGGGAAGGTTTTTATTAGGCTAGCTTTTAATCAATCCTTGTGGCTCTCATCTCACAGACTTCCTATATGGAACCTCGCACGTGGTCTACTGGATTTCTGAATTCTAATTACTTTTCCGCACAGACATCGAGGCTTCCAGATTTATGATCAAATAATCATCATAAAAAAATCAGTCACTTGCTCTACATACCGGTATATCTGCTGCTTTATTATAAGAAATATCAGCAAGGTGTCCTATGTAATAAATAGGTCTTCTATAAATCATTTCAGTTCAACGTTCTGACCATGACAGATGCAAAGAAACGTCTGAACTGCTGCCTATGTATTCTAAATACAGTACAGACCAAAAGTTTGGACACACCTTCTCATTCAAAGAGTTTTCTGTATTTTCGTGACTATGAAAATTTTAGATTCACACTGAAGGCATCAACACTATGAATTAACACATGTGGAATTATATACTTAACAAAAAAGTGTGAAACAACTGAAAATATGTCTTATATTCTAGGTTCTTCAAAGTAGCCACCTTTTGCTTTGATTACTGCTTTGCACACTCTTGGCATTCTCTTGATGAGTTTCAAGAGGTAGTCACCTGAAATGGTTTTCACTTCATAGGTGTGCCCCGTCAGGTTTAATAAGTGGGATTTCTTGCCTTATAAATGGGGTTGGGACCATGAGTTGTGTTGGGCAGAAGTCAGGTGGATACACAGCTGATAGTCCTACTGAATAGACTGTTAGAATTTGTATTATGGCAAGAAAGAAGCAACCAAGTAAAGAAAAACGAGTGGTCATCATTATAAGAAATGAAGGTCAGTCAATCCAAAAAATTGGGAAAACTTTGAAAGTGTCCCCAAGTGCAGTCGCAAAAACCATCAAGCGCTACAAAGAAAATGGCTCACATGAGGACCGCCCCAGGAAAGGAAGACCAAGAGTCACCTCTGCTGCGGAGGATAAGTTCATCCGAGTCACCAGCCTCAGAAATCGCAGGTTAACAGCAGCTCAGATTAGAGACGTCAATGCCATACAGAGTTCTAGCAGCAGACACATCTCTACAACAACTGTTAAGAGGAGACTGTGTGCAGCAGGCCTTCATGGTAAAATAGCTGCTAGGAAACCACTGCAAAGGACAGGCAACAAGCAGAAGAGACTTGTTTGGGCTGAAGAACACAAGGAATGGACATTAGACCAGTGGAAATCTGTGCTTTGGTCTGATGAGTCCAAATTTGAGATCTTTGGTTCCAACCACCGTGTCTTTGTGCGACGCAGAAAAGGTGAACGGATGGACTCTACATGCCTGGTTCCCACCGTGAAGCATGGAGGAGGAGGTGTGATGGTGCTTTGCTGGTGACACTGTTGGGGATTTATTCAAAATTGAAGGCATACTGAACCAGCATGGCTACCACAGCATCTTGCAGCGGCATGCTATTCCATCCGGTTTGCGTTTAGTTGGACCATCATTTAGCAACAGGATAATGACCCCAAACACACCTCCAGGCTGTGTAAGGGCTATTTGACCAAGGGGAAGGAGAGTGATGGGGTGCTACGCCAGATGACCTGGCCTCCACAGTCACCAGACCTGAATCCAATCGAGATGGCTTGGGGTGAGCTGGACCGCAGAGTGAAGGCAAAAGGACCAACAAGTGCTAAGCATCTCTGGGAACTCCTTCAAGACTGTTGGAATACCATTTCAGGTGACTACCTCCTGAAGCTCATCAAGAGAATGCCAAGAGTGTACAAAGCAGTAATCAAAGCAAAAGGTGGCTACTTTGAAGAACCTAGAATATAAGACATATTTTCAGTTGTTTCACACTTTTTTGTTAAGTATATAATTCCACATGCGTTAATTCATAGTTTTGATGCCTTCAGTGTGAATCTACAATTTTCATAGTCATGAAAATACAGAAAACTCTTTGAATAAGAAGGTGTGTCCAAACTTTTGGTCTGTACTGTATATCATATGGATGCTCATCTGCATTAATGTCAGAATGTGGCTGCACGCAGAGCAATTCCAATCTATGGGATAATGTACCTTACAGTAAATTATAAGTATATAAGAAGTCACCAGGGAGTTCTGCAATCAGATAAAAGCTCAAGTCCGCAGGCCGAGTGCAACTACTCAGGTCGCCATTTACAGGTAATATCTCTATGTTCATCTGCGTGGAGTTTGTATGTTCTCCCCGTGTTTGTGTGGGTTTCCTCCCAAACTCCAAAGACACACGGATAGGGAACTTACATTGTGAGCTCTATTGGGGACAGCCTGATGCCAATGTCTGTAAAGCACTGCGGAATATGTCAGTGCTATAAAAGAGCCTAAAATATAATAATAATAATGTGGTACTTTTACAATCTGCCGGGTGTTTGTCAGGCTAGTTTTACATCTGCCTTTAACTCATCAAGCAGGCTGTTCTGGCAGAGGATCCTGCCGATCCCATTATAGTCAATGAGGTCCGGCATTGAACGGCAATATCCAGCTAGGCCAAACACTATCAGGCTGCTCCTCTGCTGGAACACTGCGAAAAACCTGTGTGGGTGGACCCTAAGGGTATGATCACACGTGACCGTTGTCACAGAAATGTCACCGACTATCCCATTCATGTGCATGGCGCATGCAGCAAACATTTGCTTCCTCCAAAAATAACTTTATTCCAGGGGTAGAGCTGATTTTCAGTCTCAGAATTTGTGAATATCCCCATAGATTCCTCTTAGCCACTGCTCATTTTCTAGACACCAACAGTGGCAGGGGTATCTAGTGGCCAAAGGGTTAAAGGAACATTTCACTAGAGAAACATTAGTACTATGTGCATACATTTTATTCTTACAGTTTATTAACTGCATTTTAAGCTTTCATAACTCTAAAAGTCTCAAAAAAGACAATAATCATACAATAGGGCATTAGTTACACTAGGAGTGCAGAGAGGCGGCTCCTCACGTGAAGTGCCGATACTGCATGGAGAATGACGTACGAGTAGTTACCGTACTCATCAACACCTTGGATGGCAATACATAAATGGTGAAGCCCTGGGCTACAGCCTCGGATAAGGACCAGCAGGACGCTGGAAACAGGCAATGCGGTAAGGATAATAACACCTATCATGGCGCTGTCATCTGGGGTACAAGATGATATTTCGAGAGTAGGAACAGAAACTATATTATTTTCTGCGCGTTTTAAGGGCAGACTGCTCTCTTCACTGGCTAATGACACAGAGTACTGGGGAACGAGAAAAACTTTTAAATAGAGCGCCCAAAACTCTGTTGATCAACCCCTAGAGGAGGCTGTCCTTTCCGTTTTACGTGTCTGTCTGGACAAAACAACATGACGCTAAGGAGGCATGTGAAAAACAAGAAGGACGGTCCCGTCTAGGGCTAGATCCTTTGGACTGAGTTTTTGGTGCGGAGTTTTCTCATTCCTCAATACTCTATGGAGATTTATCAAAGTGGCGTAAAGTCAAACTGGTTTAGTTGCCCATAGCAACCAATGAGATGTAAGCCAGTTCTGATTTACACCAGTTTTGATAAATAACCCCTATATGTCATGACCTGATGAACAGAGCAATCTGCCGCCAAAACGCGTAGAATCGTGGTTTTATACTTGTTGCATTCAGTTACACTAAATATTCCAACTTGTACCATGAAATATGAGCAGCCTGATCATAGTACACACTTACCCATACAGACGACATGTTAAATCTGTGGGAAAAGGGCAAAAAGACAAATCAACAGTCAATACATTATTTATATTCCATAAAAAACATACAAGTCATGACTGTAAGAGCAGAAGGAGCTACCTACCAGGGTTAGGTAAAACTCCAGGCTATGGACACCTTCAGGGCAATTTTTGTATGATTGCTCCTTTTAGTCTAAAAATCATTTAATTGGTCTTTATTAAAAAAAAAAATATTCTGCCATTTTTAGGATACAAAGGATAAAACTCAGTGTGTTTGCAAAGTATCCCTTCTCAGTCCCATCAGCGGACCGCTCATATGAAGCCTTAACCCTAATCTCCTGACCTCATAAACATTCATTATAGCTAAACTCTTATCAAACTGCTAAGAATATGACTTAAAGGGGTTGTCTCACTTCAGCAAGTGGCATTTATGACATTGAGAAAGCCAATACAAGGCTCTTACTAATGTATTGTTATTGTCCATATTGCTTCCTTTGCTGGCTGGATTCATTTTTCCATCACATTATACACTGTTCGTTACCATGGTTACAACCACCCTGCAATCCAGCAGTGGTAGTCCTACTTGCACAATACAGGAAAAAGCATCAGCCTCTCTGGTGGCTGAGACCATGGGAGAGAACATAGGCTGGTGCTTTTTCCTATATTTTCTATAAGCACGACCACCACTGATGGATTGCAGGGTGGTCTGTAACCATGGAAAAGAGATGGAAAAATGACTCTGGCCAGCAAAGGAAGCAATATGGCTAATAACAATATATTAGTAAGTGCCTTGTATTAACTTTCTCTACATCATAAATGCCACTTACTGAAGTGACACAACCCCTTTAATGAGTGTTTATGAGGCCAGGAGATCAGAGATAAGGCTTCACATGAACTGTCAGCTGAAGGACCAACTGAAAAAATGATTTTTAGCCCAAAATAAGTAAAATTACCCCGAAAGTGGCCAACACACCATAATCTATATGCAAATTAGGCACAAAGTACTCATTTGGGAAGGTTTGAAAGAAGGAAACATGCCATCTCTAGCCGATTCCAGCTCCTCCCCCTATCCTCCAAACCATTCCCGCATTATGCGAGTACAGTTCAGTAGATTTGAGATCGGGCAGGAACTCACAGCTTTATAAATCATTATAATCCTGTGAGCTCGTCTCATAGGAGCCGTGTTCAGCCCAGGAAATTCTACTCGCACAGACTGAATACGCTCGTGTAAAACTGCCCTTAGGCCCCATTCACACGACCGTATGTTAATTTCCGTATCTTATCCGCATTTTTGCGGATAAGATGCGGAACCATACGGACCCATTCATTTTTCCATAGGAGAAAAAAAAATGCGGAATGCACACAGTGGTATTAGACAACACTGTCAGCATTATGCCAGTGTTATCCAGTACATTCCAGACCTCTGAGGCCCCTTTCACACGGGCGATGTTTCCGCGCGGGTGCAATGCGTGATGTGAACGTATTGCACCCGCACTGAATCCTGACCTATTCATTTCTATGGGTCTGTGTACATGAACGTTTTTTTCACGCATCAGTTCTGCGTTGTGTGAAAATCGCTGCATGTTCTATATTCTGTGTTTTTCAGGCAGCCCTGGCCCCATAGAAGAGAATGGGGCTTCAGTGAAAAACGCATTGTATCCTGAAGCAAGTGCAGATGCAATGCGTTTTTCACTGATGGTTGCTAATAGATGTTGTTTGTAAACCTTCACGCGCGTGAAAAAACGCATCAAAACGCATTGCACCTGCACGGAAAAAACTGAACAACTGAACACAATCGCAGACAAAACTGACTGAACTTGCTTGCAAAATGGTGCGAGTTTTCCTGAACGCATCCGGACCTAATCCGTCACGCTCGTGTGAAAGAGGCCCAAGGGTTATATAGCATCATAAACCAATACAATGCTAGGACGGGAGCCGCGCTGCGAGTCCGGAGCGTGACATTCGCTCATCTGAAAGCAGCCTTTGCTATCACTGGCTGTGGTGACAAGCTTCCTCTGCCAGTGATTGGCCAGGCAGAAATCCAAGCCCTTTTTAGAGCAGGAAGTGGGGCACAGCAGGGACCCGACCACTACTGGAAGAGTAGCGTCTAAATCCCATGTGCCGTAAGGACCTTGTGATGTCACAGAGTCATGCTGAAGTCACGTGGCTTTGAAGCAGACACGGGATGCACAAACAAGGCAATATCTATATCCCATAAGCCGTGGTAATAAAGACTAGTGATAAAATATAAAACTGTGTTAACGGTGAGGCACATGGTCACCTTGGAATTGAAGCTTCTAATGTCACATGACTATGACATCACAAGGTCCTTATGGGGTATAGGATTAAACACTACCCTACTGAAAGGGCATCGGATTGAGGAGAAGTTTTTTATTTTATTATGTATAGCCGTGGAAAAAGGGTTTTTTTTGCGCTGGAACACCCCTTTAAGAACATTTTTGTAACACAAGGCAGTATACATTCTAATAACTTGAAATCAAAAAGGTTAGAATCTTATAAACTATCAGACTGGAGGTCAGGATCTTCCGTGTAAGAACTCATCCTGTCTGCTGTGTTAACATCTTCTTCAGGATGTGATGCAAGCATTTCACCTCTCCCACACTCCTGTAGATGATATACTGTGCCCACACCCTGAGTGCAGTCTGCGCTGCCACATACCACGGCTGTGCCGCAGAAAACGCACCACAAAGGCATGAGGATTTTACAACATACCTGCGGTTATTGTGCGTTTCCTTCCAGCAAATGGGAAACACAGAAAAACCTGAATTACATTAGTGTAACTCTATTCTGTACTTAAAGGGGTTGTGTCACCTCAGACATTGGGGGCATGTCCCCATTGTCAGTGTCAGGTCAAAAAGTCGTACGTACCACAAAAATGGCACCAATAAAAACTCCAGTTTGTTCAACAAAAAACAAGCCCTCATACAGCTCTGTAGACCGGAAAAAAAATAAAAAAATTATGGCTGTCTGAATGCAAACAAATTTTGTTTCCAAACATTTTTATTTTTTAGGCCTACATGCACACGACGGCGCCGTGTTTTGCGGTGTGAAAATTGCAGATCCGCAGAACACAATCACCTGTGTGAATTCTGCAATTTGTGGAACGGGCCGCCCATAACAGAAATGCCTATTCTTGTCCACAAAACAGACAAGAATAGGACATGCTCTATTTTTTTTTTGCGGGGCCGTAGAATGGCGCAACTGCGTGGGCTGTCCACATCTTTTGCGGCCCTATTGAAGAGAAAGATGCAGCTCAGATGCGGACCCAAACAATGGTCGTGTGAACGAGGCCTAAAAGTAGTAAAAGAAAAAAAAAAAGTATACAAGTTTGGCATCACCGTAATTTTACTGAGCTGCAGAAAAAGGACGTCATGTTATTTTGCGCACAAGGGGCGCCATGATGTGAAAGCCCCAAAATCATTGGCGGAGTTGTGTTTTTTGTTTTCAATTTAATCCCACAAAGAATTATTTCCCCGTTTTCCAATAACAGACATGGTAAATTAAATGATGCATTCAAAAAATAAGCCCTCATATGGTTACATGAACACAAAATGAAAAAAGTTACGGCTACTGAAAGATGGGGAGGAAAAAACTAAAATGCTAAACAAAAATGGGCTTGATACTTAAGGGGTTAAAGGATCTGTAACAAGGTTATTCTGAACAAATAGCTCCATGTCATAACTATTCGGGAGCGTCTATTCTTATGTGTCTACGATATGCCATTCATTTATTGTTCCTGCTAGAACTGATAACTAAATTGCTAGCAGTTGGCTATGAAGGTCCAGATGGGTGTTTCCTGTTGTGGGGGGGGGGGTTGGTGGGTTCCCCTGCAGTTTTCCTCTATCCTAACAGTGCTACCAATGTCCACACATCCAACTAGTAACACCCATCTGGACCCTCAGTAACTAATTCACTCATAACTTCTAGTAGGAATAATAAAGGAATGGCACATCATAGAATGACATGAATAGATGCTCCACAACAGTTATTACAAGGGTGATGCAAGTAGTTACTACAACAGACATGTCAGGAGAGGTGACAGGTCCTCTTTAATTAACCGGTCTGGTCTTCCTCCAGCAGGATTTTTACTGCAAAATGGGGCTCACAGGGTCCAGCCAAATCCAGGTACCCACCCACGCTGTGACTGTACATGCCAATCCAAAAAGTGGGACCCTCCGGCACACTGTCCCCTAGCAGCACTGCATGTACAGAGGTTTTCCAGAATCAGTGCTCAGTGACTGGCTGCAGTGGTCACTGGTGGTTGACATTACACCATCGCTGCAGACTGGGCAGCACTGGCACAGCAGGTGGGTTTACCAGGCGAATATTGAGACTTATTATTTTAGGTCGTTTCAGCTACGCCAAATTTTGCCTGATCGCCTCTGATAGTGTTCTCCACAGCAGCGCCTCTTCAGAGCATCAGGATCAGGCATGCTGAAATCCAACATGTCTCCTCTGACATCTCCTGAGGGTTAGTCCTTTGGCATAAATGCCCCCCACCCTCTTGGCTATGGCTATGCTGGTTAATATGGACATTCTACAAGTTCTGGTGGAAAAACTCACTGCATGCAGCTGTGACTAAATCATGGTTATACAGAGAAACTGTGATACAGGTGTGAACACAGGTTCCTGCTGGGCACCAATCCATGGGCATCGAGGCTTGTGCTATAATGAGACCCCTATGAAATCACGGATGTCAGTGTACGGGTGCCCACAAGCAGTTATGTGCAAGAGCTCCACAAGTTCTGCAACTTCCTTACTATTAACCATTAGATATGTGAAATATCACAAACCACTGTCCCAAAAACTTAGAACTCACCGTTGGCCGCAGCGATAGCCGAGGATGCGCCTGCTGTGTCCCGTGTGGTCAGCTGGAGTGCAGCCGCGCCCGAGCAGCCGCTCCCCCTGTGCGGGAATAGGAGGGAGGCCGAGCGGTCACCACACCCACCCGCGCTCCACACTCCCAGTGTGCACTGCGCGCCCTCAGGAAGGGAACCTCACCAAACTTGTGTGAACGGAGAGGGGCAGACAGCGAGGAGAGGTCTGGAGCAGGCTATGAGGCGGGACTGTCTGTCCGACATTGTAGTCCTCTTCTATATGGGGAAAACAGGCCAAGTCACAATATACTGCCCCAGCTGAGCCAATACCACAGTGCAACACAGTATACTGCCCCAGCAGAACCAAATACCACAGTGCAGCGCAATATACTGCCCCAGCAGAACCAAATACCAGAGTGCAGTACAATATACTGCCCCAGCAGAACCAAATACCTCAGTGCAGCACAATATGCTGCCCCAGCAGAACCAAATACCACAGTACAGCACAATATACTGCACAGCAGAACCAAATACCACCTCACAGCACAATATACTGCCCCAGCAGAACCAAATACCACAGTGCAGCGCAATATACTGCCCCAGCAGAACCAAATACCACAGTGCAGCACAATATACTGCCCCAGCAGAACCAAATACCTCAGTGCAGCACAATATACTGCCCCAGCAGAACCAAATACCACAGTGCAGCGCAATATACTACCCCAACAGAACCAAATACCACAGTGCAGCGCAATATACTGCCCCAGCAGAACCAAATACCACAGTGCAGCACAATATACTGGCCCAGCAGAACCAAATACCACAGTGCAGCACAATATACTGCCCCAGCAGAACCAAATACCACAGTGCAGCATAATATACTGCCCCAGCAGAGCCAAATACCACCTCACAGCACAATATACTGCCCCAGCAGAACCAAATACCACCTCACAGCACAATATACCTCCTCAACAGAACTTAATACCACAGTGCAGCACAATACAATATACTGCACCAGCAGAACTAAATACCAAAAATTTCTTTGTGAGGTAAAGTTGAGAAAAACCCACAATTCCACCAAGGTTTTGGGGGTTTTGTCATTACAGCGTTCAATGTGCACGAAAAATTATATGACATCCTTATTCTGTAGCCCAATAAGATTATGGCGATACAAAAACTTAGTTTTAGTTTAGTTTTATTACTTAAAAAAATAAAAACCTTTGAAAAAAAAAAACTAAATTTTCTTTGCATCGCCATTTTCTGACAGCCATAAATGCAGGACAAACTATTTTTTATGTGATTTTTGTGGTGTGTACTAATTTTTGATCACTGTTTTTCAATTTTTGGGAGGACAAGGTGACTAAAAAATGGCGAATCATTTGCTTTTCTTTTTTTTTTTTTCAGTTACAGGGTTCACTGTGCAGGGAATTTTCTTAAATATTTTAATAGTTAAAGGGGTTGTCCGGGTTCAGAGATGAACCTGAACATACCCTTAATTTCACCCAGACAGCCTGCCTGATGTTAGCATCGAAGCATCTCATGCTCCGATGCCCTCCCTTGCCCTGTGCTGGATCGTGCAGGGCAAGGGCTCTTTTGTTTACTAATACACACTGCCGGGCAGAGGCTTGTGTTCGGTAACGTCACCGGCTCTAATGGCTAGGGCAGCGCTAAAGCCCCCCCATCAGTGCCGGTGACGTCACCAGGCTCACTGCCGGGCGGAAGCCTCAGCCTGGCATAGCCCGGTGCGTCACAGGAACCGGGGTAAATGCCTTTGCCCTGCGCTAATTAGCGCAGGGCAAAGGAAGGCATCGGAGCATGAGATGCTCTGATGCTGACATCAGGGGGGCTGCCTGGGTGGAATTAAGGGTATGTCCGGGTTCAGCTCTGAACCCGGACAACCCCTTTAAGTCATTTTCAGACGCAGCTATACCAGATATGTTTTTTTTATTGTTTTTACTTTTTTTGTACATTTTACTTAATATTTATAACTATGGCACTAAGAGGGTATTCTTACTGTGAGGGGGCACTAAGGCAGAGTAACTACTGTGGGGAGCATGCTACTGTATGGGGGCATTAATGGGGTATAATTATGTGGGGGCACAAAGATGAATCGGTGTTATAGTGTATGTACAGATAGACATTGAGCAGAGATAGAGGGTGGTTTAAAGTAAAAATAAATTGCCACAGTATGCTACACACGCTGCTGATCTTGTCCATCCTTGGGCTTTTCAAAAGTTGGGAGATATGCTTTACATTCTACTCCATCTACAAGGCCATTATTAAAGAGAACTGGGCCTAATACAACACCTTGAGTCATGTTCCAGATGTATACCATTTACAGCTATGTTTTGTCTTCTTTAACTTCAAGGCTACAAACACTTTTTGCTATTGCATTTTACTCAATTCGAGCTATAAATAATTTTTGCAATTTGTCTTTTTTTGAAAATTTTCGGCAGTTTTTGATACATGGGTTAAATTTCGGTGTAATTGCAGAATGTCATTTTCTGTTTATGGACTCATGTATAGCCCTTATCTCTGATCTCCTGACCTCATAAACACTCATTTAAGGGTTATATTAGATGGGCCGATAATCATAAAGATCATCGCTAACAATAAGATGATCGTATGAGCAATGATCTGGCAGTGTAATACTACTGCTGTTTGCTCGTTCATCGGGTAATTGGAATATTTTAGCAGGTTTAAAAATCATCATTTGCCGGCGGCAGATCGTGCTAATCACAATCTGCTGCCAGCAAACAACGATTCAGTATGGGGATGAGCAATGCCATTAGCAATCACTCCTCCCTATACTGTAGAGGAGATCATAGTAACATAGTTTATAAGGCCAAAAAAAAGACATCTGTCCATCCAGTTCAACCTGTTTTCCTACAAGTTGATCCAGAGGAAGGCAAAAAACCCTGTGAGGTAGAAGCCAATTTTCCTCACTTTAGGGGAAAAAATTCCTTCCCGACTCCAATCAGGCAATCAGAATTACTCCCTGGATCAACAACAACCCATATCTAGTAACTATAACCTGTAATATTATTACCCTCCAGAAATACATCCAGGCCCCTCTTGAACTCTTTTAGTGAACTTACCATCACCACCTCCTCAGGCAGAGAGTTCCATAGTCTCACTGCTCTTACCGTAAAGAATCCTCTTCTATTTTTGTGAACAAACCTTCTTTCCTCCAGACGCAGAGAATGTCCCCTCATCACAGTCACAGTCCTTGGGATAAATAGATGATGGGAGAGATCTCTGTACTGACCCCTGATATATTTATACATAGTTATTAGATCTCCCCTCAGTCGTCTTTTTTCTAAAGTGAATAACCCTAATTTTGATAATCTTTCTGGGTACTGTAGTCCAACCATTCCAGCTATGACTTTAGTTGCTCTCCTCTGAACCGTCTCCAGCTCTGCTATGTCTGCCTTGTTCACAGGAGCCCAGAACTGTACACAGTACTCCATGTGCGGTCTGACTAGTGATTTGTAAAGTGGAAGGACTATGTTCTCATCACGGGCATCTATGCCCCTTTTGATGCAACCAATTATCTTATTGGCCTTGGCAGCAGCTGTCTGACACTGGTTTCTACAGCTTAGTTTGCTGTTCACTAAAATTCCTAGGTCCTTTTCCATGTCAGAGTTACCCAGTGTTTTACCATTTAGTATGTACTGGTGACTTGCATTATTCCTTCCCATATGCATAACCTTACATTTGTCAGTGTTAAACCTCATCTGCAACTTCTCTGCCCAATCCTCCAATCTATCCAGATCCATCTGTAGCAGTGTACTGTTCTCTTCTGTGTTAATTACTTTACACAGTTTAGTGTCATCTGCAAAAATTGATATTTTACTGTGCAAGCCTTCTACAAGATCATTAATAAATATATTGAAGAGAATAGGGCCCAATACTGACCCCTGTGGTACCCCACTAGTTACAGTGACCCAATCTGAGTATGTGCCGTTAATAACCACCCTCTGTTTTCTATCACTTAGCCAGTTACTTACCCACATACAGACATTTTCTCCAAGGCCAAGCATTCTCATTTTATATACTAACCTTTTATGTGGTACAGTGTCAAATGCTTTGGAGAAGTCCAGATATACGACATCCATTGATTCCCCGCGGTCAAGTCTAGAACTTACCTCCTCATAGAAACTGATTATATTGTTTTGACATGACCGATCCCTCATGAAGCTATGCTGAGTTATTTGCTTATTTTCATTGAGGTACTCCAAGATAGCATCTCTTAGAAAACCCTCAAACAGTTTACCCACTACAGATGTTAAACTTACAGGCCTATAGTTCCCGAGCTCTGTTTTTGGACCCTTTTTGAATATTGGCACCACATTTGCTATGCGCCAATCCTGTGGAACACTCCCTGTCAGTATAGAGTCCTTAAATATCAGAAATAAGGGTCTGGCTATTACTTTACTTAGTTCTCTTAGGATATGTGGGTGTATGCCATCCGGTCCTGGCGATTTGTCTATTTTAATCTTTTTAAGACGCCCCAGTACTTCTTCCTGGGTCAGACAGGACACTTTTAAAGGGGAATTCACTTTTATATTCTGCATTTCATCTGACAGTTTATTTTCCTCAGTGAATACAGTGGAGAAAAAAATATTTAAGAGTTTTGCTTTCTCCTCATCGTTCTCTGCTACTCCCCCCTCATTACTCTGTAAGGGGCATGTATTAACTGATGAGCAGGCAATTGCCGGGAAGGAATGCTTCCCTCCCAACAACCGCCTGTGTGATCTGCAGGTCTAATATAAGCCTCTGTTTGATAACAGTTTGTGTTTATGAGGTCAAGATATCAGAGATAAGAGCTTTACATGTGCCGTCATCTAACGGGACTCAGAGTAAACAGAAAGTGGCAATCTGTAAATAGACTGAAATTTAACCCCTGTATCACAAAAACTACAGAATTTTTTTTATTAAAGACCAATTGCCAAAAAGATTTTTTTTCTATCATAAGAAAATTGCCCTGAAAGCGTTCATAACCTTTAAAGGGGTTTTCCAGGGAGAAACTTGTACCAGATAATGTTAAAAATAACAAAGAATCATTACCTCCGCCACTTCGCGTAATCCCCATTAGTATGTGTTCCATGCTTGACAGCGCAGTCCAGGGCACATCTTGTCTGATGTATGCAGTCCTGGAACAGCAGTTTAAGGGTGTATATCTTTGTTCAAAATGTGAGCAAATTGTCCGCTTGGAATCGCACATCGTGTATCTAACCGGGCAGATTTCAACACTGAGAAGCACTGACAATTTGGAAAAGAGTTTGCTGCTCAGTGAGAAAGCCCTCTATGGGGTAGATGTGGGGGAGGGTGGTAGTGAGGAGGCTCAGGAAAGTGAGGTAGCTAGCTGGGTAACAGTTAGAAAGCGGGTTAGAGGGAAAAGTGCCAGGGAGGCTAGCCCTGATCTGACACACCCCAACAAGTTTGCAAGTTTGGCAGATGAGGGGGATGTTACTTCAGGGATAGCACTGCTGAAGCCGGACACTTCCTCTGCCAGTCAGGGGAATGTCAGCTCCAGTAAGCAGGGGGACAGGAGAGCAGGGCAGGCCAGACAGTTGCCGGTAGCAGGAGACTCAATTATTAGGGGTACAGAGAGGGCAATTTGTCACAAAGACCGGGATCGTCGGATGGTGTGCTGCCTTCCAGGCGCTCGAGTTTGGCACATCGCGGATCGGGTTGACAGATTACTGGGAGGTGCTGGAGAAGATCCAGCAGTCATGGTCCATATCGGTACCAATGACAAAGTTAGAGGTAGGGGGAGCGTCCTTAAAAATGATTTTAGGGATTTAGGGCATAAGCTTAGGGCAAGGACCTCAAAGGTAGTGTTTTCCGAAATACTGCCTGTACCACGAGCCACACAAGAAAGGCAGAGGGAGATTAGGGTAAATAAGTGGCTCAAGAACTGGTGTAGGAAGGAGGGGTTTGGGTTCCTGGAGAACTGGGCCGACTTCTCTGTCAGCTACAGGCTCTATCGTAGGGATGGGCTGCACCTCAATGGGGAAGGGGCAGCTGTTTTGGGGGAGAAGATGGCTAGAAGGCTGGAGGAGTGTTTAAACTAGGGACTGGGGGGGAGGGTAACTACATTATAGGAGGGGAAGATAGTGCAGATAGAGACCTGGGGCAAGGTAATGGAACTGGCGGAGGAATGGAAGGAGGAACTACAACAGTTCAGAAGGAAAGGTGTAGGGTAAGAAATATACATCAACCTCTTAATTGTATGTACACTAATGCCAGAAGCCTAACTAATAAAACTGGTGAACTGGAATTAGTGATGTATGAGGAGGACTATGACATAGTGGGAATAACTGAGACATGGCTGGATGATAGCTATGACTGGGCAGTTAACGTACAGGGTTACAGTCTGTTTAGAAATCATCGCCAGAACCGGAGAGGGGGAGGGGTCTGCCTTTATGTATATTCCTGTCTAAAGCCCACACTCCGGGAAGATATAAGTGAGGCACATGAAGATGTAGAGTCACTGTGGGTAGAAATACATGGAGGAAAAAACAATAATAAAATACTAATAGGAGTTTATTATAAACCACCTAATATATCAGAGACCACAGAAAATCTACTTCTAAACTAAATAGACGAGGCGGCAAATCATAATGAGGTCGTTATTATGGGGGACTTTAACTACCCAGATATAGACTGGGAAACTGAAACCTGTATATCTCATAAAGGAAACAGGTTCTGGGCAATAACCAAAGACAATTACCTTTCCCAACTGGTTCAGGACCCGACTAGAAGGACGGCCATACTGAACTTAGTATTAACCAATAGACCTGACAGAATAACAGATGTGCAGGTTGAGGGACACCTGGCAAATAGTGACCATAAAATAATAACCTTCAAATTGTCATTCAAAAGAGAGCTTCTTCAGGGAGGAACAAAAATACCAAACTTCAAAAAATCAAAATTTAGCCAACTAAGAGAGGCCATAGGCCTAACTAACTGGGACAAAGTCCTCAAAAATAAAAATACAGCCACAAAAATGGGATATTTTTAAAAACATCCTAATATCTAATTGTGAGCGGTACATACCTTATGGGAATAAAAGGTTAGGGAACAAGAAAAAAACCAATGTGGATAAATAGAACTGTAAAGAAAGCAATACATGACAAACAGAAAGAATTTAAATCACTAAAACAGGAGGGGAGTGAGGAAGCATTGAAAAACTATAAGGAAAAAAATAGCACATGTAAAAGACAAATAAAAGCAGCCAAACTAGAGACCGAGAGATTAATCGCCAAAGAGAGTAAAACTAACCCTAAAATGTTCTTCAATAATATAAATGGTAAAAAGTTTAAACCTGAAGGTGTCGGCCTCTTACAGAGTAATGAGGCGGGAGTTGCAGACAGCGATGAGGAGAAAGCAAAGCTACTAAATATCTTTTTCTCCACTGTATTCACTGAGGAAAATAAACTGTCAGATGAAATGCAGAATATAAAAGTAAATTCCCCATTAAAAGTGCCCTGTCTGACCCAGGAAGAAGTACAGCGGTGTCTTAAAAAGATTAAAATAGACAAATCGCCAGGACCGGATGGCATACACCCCCGTATCCTAAGAGAACTAAGTAATGTCATAGCCAGACCCTTATTTCTGATATTTAAGGACTCTATACTGACAGGAGTGTTCCACAGGATTGGCGCATAGCAAATGTGGTGCCAATATTCAAAAAGGGTCCAAAAACAGAGCCCGGGAACTATAGGCCAGTAAGTTTAACATCTGTCGTGGGAAAACTGTTTGAAGGTTTTCTAAGAGATGCTATCTTGGAGTACCTCAATGAAAATAAGCAAATAACTCCATATCAGCATGGCTTCATGAGGGATCGGTCGTGTCAAACCAATTTAATCAGTTTCTATGAGGAGTTAAGTTCTAGACTGGACCGCAGCGAATCAATGGATGTCGTATATCTGGACTTCTCCAAAGCATTTGACATTGTACCACATAAAAGGTTAGTACATAAAATGAGAATGCTTGGCCTGGGAGAAAATGTGAGAAAAGTGAGTAAGTAACTGGCTCAGTGATAGAAAACAGAGGGTGGTTATTAATGGTACATACTCAGATTGGGTCACTGTAACTAGTGGGGTACCACAGGGGTCAGTATTGGGCCCTATTCTCTTCAATATATTTATTAATGATCTTGTAGAAGGCTTGCACAGTAAAATATCAATTTTTGCAGATGACACTAAACTGTGTAAAGTAATTAACACAGAAGAGGACAGTATACTGCTACAGATGGATCTGGATAGACTGGAGGATTGGGCAGAGAAGTGGCAGATGAGGTTTAACACTGACAAATGTAAAGTTATGCATATGGGAAGGAATAATGCAAGTCACCAGTACATACTAAATGGTAAAACATTGGGTAACTCTGACATGGAAAAGGACCTAGGAATTTTAGTGAACAGCAAACTAAACTGTAGAAACCAGTGTCAGACAGCTGCTGCCAAGGCCAATAAGATAATTGGTTGCATCAAAAGGGTCATAGATGCCCGTGATGAGAACATAGTCCTTCCACTTTACAAATCACTAGTCAGACCCAGTGGCGTAGCTATAGGGGTCGCAGTTGCGACCGGACCCCTAAGCCAGGGGGGCCCTGAGGACCCCCTTGCCACTTTGCAGGGCCACACCGCCAATTAGCCAGGTGCGGTGCGGCCCTGCGCACAGATGGGGGCAGGCGGCGGGGCAGAGGGAGATGAGCGCTTCCATTGTGGAAGCGCTCATCTCCATAGTCATCTGTATCGCCGTCCTCAGGCCTGCAGCCTATCAGAGGCCGGCTCAGGCGACGCGATGGCGTCATCGCGCGGCCTGAGCCGTACAGCGCGGGACACAGGCCGGAAGAGGCCTGCATCGCATCGCTGCCAGCCTGATGGAGGTAAGTATTAGAGTTAATTTTTTTTTATTGAAGCAAGGACCGGAGCTCTATTGGGGGCACTGGGGGCATTTTACTGGCACTGGGGCCATTTTTACTGGCACATGGGGGCATTTCTACTGGCACTGGGGAATTTTTACTGGCACATGGGCACTGGGGCATTCTACTGGCACTGGGGAATTTTTACTGGCACATGGGGGCACTAGGGGCATTTTTACTGGCACATGGGGGTACTGGGGCATTTTTACTGGCACTGGGGGCATTTTTACTGGCACATGGCACTGGGGGGCATTTTTACTGGCACTGGGGGCACTGGGAGCATTTTACTGGCACTAGGGGCATTTTTACTGGCACATGGGGCACTGGGGGCATTTTTACTAGCATATGGGGGCACTGGGGGCATTTTTCTGGCACTGGGGGCATTTGTTACTGGCACATGGGGGCACTGGGGGCATTTCTTTATGGCATGGGGGCATTTTTCAGGCACATGGGGGCACTGGGGGCATTTTCTTACTGGCACATGATTGTGGGGGGAATCAATGGGGGGAACTTCTGGCGCATTATTGGGGCATTTCTTACTGGCACATAATTTGGGGGGCATCTATGGTGGGGAGCACTTCTTACTGGCACATTATTGGGGGCACTTCTTACTGGCACATTATTGGGGGCACTTCTTACTGGCACATTGAAGCTCTATTACTTCTGGGGCACAGTGGGGACATTAATACTGTTGGGGGCACTATTACTAACAAGTGCACTCTGGCAGAGAATTATTAGTTGGGACTTTGGGAGCACTATTACTGTGGGGGGGCACTATTACTGTGGGGGGCACTATTACTGTGGGGGGCACTATTACTGTGGGGGGCACCCTGGCACAGTATCAGCACAGTTATTTCTGGGGGACGTTATGTTCACACTATTACTGTCAGGACACTATTTGCTGGGCGCAGTTATTTTAGGACATTGTGTGCCAATAATTATTGAAGGGCACTATCTGTGTGGTATAGTGGCACAGTACTGGGGGTGGTAGGATGATTTGTCCAGAAGACGGGAGGATGATGGAAAAGTAGTAAACTAAGATTTTTTTCTGTCAAACTGCAGAGATGAGAAATGGCTGAAAAATGCGTCTGGTCTGAAAGGAGAAGATGAGGAAAGAGAAGATCTACATCAGAGGAGACTGTCACTGGGATGTACGAGGTATGGGGCGCTGTATTATACTGGATGTAAAGAGGTATGGGGCGCTGTATTATACTGGATGTAAGAGGTATGAGGCGCTGTATTATACTGGATGTAAGAGGTATGAGGCGCTGTATTATACTGGATGTAAGAGGTATGAGGCGCTGTATTATACTGGATGTAAGAGGTGTGAGGCGCTGTATTATACTGGATGTAAGAGGTATGGGGCGCTGTATTATAACTGGATGTAAGAGGTATGAGGCGCTGTATTATACTGGATGTAAGAGGTATGGGGCGCTGTATAATACTGGATGTAAGAGGTATGGGGCGCTGTATTATACTGGATGTAAGAGGTATGGGGCGCTGTATTATACTGGATGTAAGAGGTATGGGGCGCTGTATTATACTAGATGTAAGAGGTATGGGGCGCTGTATTATACTGGATGTAAGAGTATGGGGCGCTGTATTATACTGGATATAAGAGGTATGGGGCGCTGTATTATACTGGATGTAAGAGGTATGGGGCGCTGTATTATACTGGATGTAAGAGGTATGGGGCGCTGTATTATACTGGATGTAAGATGTATGGGGCGCTGTATTATACTGGATGTAAGAGGTATGAGGCGCTGTATTATACTGGATGTAAGAGGTATGAGGCGCTGTATTATACTGGATGTAAGAGGTATGGGGCGGATTATACTGGATGTAAGAGGTATGCGCTGTATATACTGGATGTACGAGGTATGAGGCGCTGTATTATACTGGATGTAAGAGGTATGGGGGCGCTGTATTATACTGGATGTAAGAGGATGGGGGCGCTGGATTATACTGGATGTAAGAGGTATGGGGCGCTGTATTATACTGGATGTTAAGAGGTATGGGCGGCTGTATTATACTGGATGTAAGAGGTATGGGCGCTGTATTAATACTGGATGTAAGAGGTATGGGGCGCTGTATTATACGGTATGTATATACTGGATGTAAGAGGTATGGGGCGCTGTATTATACTGGATGTAAGAGGTATGGGGCGCTGTATTATACTGGATGTAAGAGGTATGGGGCGCTGTAATTATACTGGATGTAAGAGGTATGGGGCGCTGTA